>MU223518.1:1589211-1623653 GCA_018584345.1 Thuja plicata | reverse complement strand
GCGCATTATGTGCTCAAAGATGTGGCCAATGCCGCACGTGCTCTAAACCACACAGCATCACCACTCCCCACTCTGCTACTGTCAGGTGCTGCTCCAGCTCCATAGTCACTAGATAACACTCCTTGGCTCAGAATTTGATCGTCTCCTCCTAGAGTAAGAAAACCCATGTCAGCAATCAGATAGCATGCTGGGGCATCAAAAAATATCCCAGGCCTATCCAGGGCATCAAAAAATATTCTCAGACCCTTGTCTTTTCTCTTCCTCCTCTCTTTTCTTTTATTTTTGGGTCAATCCACGCAGATGATGATTGACCCTCACAGACAGAAAAATTTCACAGTCGCCAGTCTGTGGAGCCAACGGATCTTCACAGATGACAGTCTATAGAGATGGCAGTTTAGGCCGCCGCCTCCCTTGCCGCACAGATGGCGGTGTTAATCATTGCCATCTTTAATGCATAATTTTGTCCCCCCCCGCCTTCACAGACGGAGATTGGTCAAATCTCCATCTGTGTAAATGACCATCACCTGTCAGTCATCTGCGAAGATAGTGGTCTGTTGATCACCATCTGTGGAGATGATAGATAGATGATCACTGTCTACATTATACACCCATTTAGGAGCATTTATTGCACCTAACTACCCTTTAAAAATATTAAATACATCAATGACAAGGTTGGTGATCGACTACTCACCGGTGGTCCTGCATCCGTCGGTCGTTGGTGTACCTGAACGCACTCCCCAAGGTGTGCTCACTCTTATTGCGCTGCCATGGCTCTCTTCTTCTTCTCTCTTTTTGCTCTTTGTGAGTGAAAGTGACTTGTCCATGGGCCCCGGTGGACTATTTATAGCCCCTTGGGACCCATTTCTTCCGTCAGTCTCTCCTTTTCCCATTCTGGTCCCCGTTTCTCCTCCATTTTCCCTGTACATGTCATGCAATTGATCTACTTTCCCTATTTTCTTGCCTTTTTGAAAAAATTTTATCAAAAAATAGTATTTTTTCCTATTATTTTCTCGAGGGGGCACCCTCCTCTGCTCTCGCTACCGTAGGTTTTCTGAACCCTCTGGGGCATATTATTTTCTTTTCTTTGATGCAACGTCACTTTTAACAATGCATCAAAGAGGGGCAAAATCTAGACGTCTAAAATCATCCTTATATTAATTTAATTAATATTTTCATAACATTATATTTAATTTTAATTAATTATATTTGTTATATTCTTCTATTTATTTAATTAAATTTATTTAATTAAATATGATTCACTTTCCTTAGTATTTGAATTTAATTTAAATACTCCCCCTTTTAATATACTAAATTTTATTTAATACATTATCCCTCATTGATTCCCTTTAAATAAATTTTTAATTTATTTATTCCTTCACATGACCTAAATTCTACTAAACCATAATTAATCTAAATCTAATTAGGATTAAGCTAATTTGAACCTAGATCCTACCCTATCTCACATCACTCTCACCAAATAAACCTATTCATTAATTAACTAAGGTTAATTAAGCTAATTTCTTGATTCCTACAACAATTAATCCTAATTATTTTCTCACACATGTGTGAGCAAATTTTCAAAAATTGACTTTTTCAAATAATCCTTATTTGGTGCCAATAAGGTTTCTTACACCTATGATGACACCTTCTTACACTTTCCAAAAGTGTTTCATTGGTCCAAAACTTTTACACCCTCTTACACCTTCTTACAAGATTCTTCACATGTGTACTTTAAGTACACTTTGACCCATCACATCCAAAGTTGCTCACACATGTGTGAGCAAAGTGGGCCTCTTACATGGCTTATGTGTCCCTCATGTGGCACCTATGTAGATGCCACATGAGCTCCACCTCATCTTGTTGATGGGGTTTTGCTGATCGGGTCCGCCAACAGTCATAAGTTGTCACCGGGTTCCAGGGATACCGGCCAACTCCGCCTGCAAAGGTTGTCCGGGGGGAATTATATTTCTCGGGCCTTCAAGCACCTGGGTGTCGGGTCACGATGGCATGGGGCTCGGTTGGGGAGAGGTGACTATTTTCGAGGGGGATAGCTGGTTTCTTCAACTCATTTTCCCCGGAGATTCAATAAAGTAAGGTTTCCCCTAGCATTCTACACTTAGCAAATAAAATGAAAAAGATCCTGCAGGGTTAGAAAAATTTCATCTAACTATAGTCATGCTAAAATGTCTAGAACATCAATAATACTTTGATAGACTACACTAAATACCAAAGAAATACATAACCATCAGCTAACATTTTATCAGTAGCGGGAGTAAAGAGGTCATTAATCTACTTTAACATATCAAAGTAGAAGACATAAAGAACATTAAAACATGGAATACCATTAACTCAAAAGCAGGAATGTCAACAACATCATTGCCAAGAATTCTTCCTTCTTTATTAATGTTCCTTTCCAGCAAGCACTGGTGCGTGATACAATAATGGCTCCAGGGGAGCATCTAACTATATAAAACTAGGACAATGGAGCATTGAGCTCTGCAACTTAAAATGAGGAATCACTTTTCTATTACTATGGAAAACAAAATCATCAATTTTTCCAACCCTTGGAAGTGGGCCAGTTTGGCTATTTATACAACTCTCTTCTAACCCTAAACCTATTTACATCACGCTTCAATAAAATACAATATCTGGGGGCCGGTACTACCTGCGCCACCCTACAAAAGACCTGGAGACGGAATAGGTCTGTCATATCAGAAGAATAAGACAAGACTATACAGCGGAAGAATCGGTCTCAAGAAGAGAGCCAGAAAGGAGAAAGAAGAAAGTAGGTCCCCCGGGGATTGAGGCTACATGCCTCATAAATGGGAAACGCGGTGCCCTGTCTCCAATGTGCCAGGTGTACCTCCGAGCGGCGCCTCAAAAAGATTGTCTTGTCAGAAAACCAACTGCTGAGTCGATGTCCCTTGATGTAGCCAACCACCTTCTGACAGCCTTTATTAACCACTTCTGAAAGTGACCAGTCGACCTTGGGGACCGGGACACGGATCACTTTCAAAGAATACAAAATTTTAGATCCGGGACTCAGGGATCCAGGGACTTACGTCCCAAAAAGGAATAAAGAATACTCAATGTGAGTTTTCCCCGGCCTCCAAAGAAAGCTCAAGTTTTCTTATTATCATTGAAAGCCTGGAGGAGGCAGGAAATGCCATCTTCATCTATATCTTTTAGGCTGGCCCTTCTGTGCTTGGCCACTTCAACTTGTTCCCCCAGGTCCATAAAATTTTCTTTAAATTCATCTGCCATTCTCGCCGTGTCATGACCACTAAGTATCATGCGGGTTAATTTTTCCATCTGGGCCCCATCTATCCCCTCTGGAGATTGATACCAGGATTTTATTATTTCATCAAAACTCCCCAAAACTGAATCTTCGGGGGTACATGTATCTATGCTAAGGGGATTATCCTCGGAAGTCTTTATTACAAAAGACTTGTATAAATTGGAAGAATATTTTACAACATTTACCTTATCTTGTAAGGACCCTACCAGTTGCTTGGTTACCTCTAATGTGAGGTCAAGTCTGGAGTGCTAGGTTCTCACAAAATCAAATGATTCATCACCCAAAATTCTAGATTCAAAAATCATATCCTCTCCCAAGGTAAGGAGCTCTTCGAGCTCCACCTTCCATGCTTGGTAATTCTCGGCGTCACCCTCCCATAGCTCAATCACCCTCCCATAGCTCAATAAGCATTTCCGCTTGATGAATAACCTGTCGGGCCATGTATAAATCTAGGAGGGTGGACACCAGGAAATGCCGAGTGTTTCCTATTTGCAGGGCAACCCACTTGTCCACTGCTTGGGCTTTATTTTTCATTACTCGTAGGGAGTCTATATCACTCTGCGGTAGATCTTCTGAGGTGGAGGCCTCAGAAGGAGGGACATTGATGGGTCGAGCCAGCTCAGTAAGCAACCCCATAAGGTTTGCATTCTTTTTCTTTTCAGCTTTGAGCCTCTAGGCCTCTTTCTCATATCAGGCCTCCAATGCCCTTACTGCCTCTTTCAGCAAGTCTACCTCACCTTGCTTTCCCCTTTTACCTAGTGATACCTCTGCAACATTGTAGTCTCTGGGGTCCGCAGTTGCTTCATTGGCGTTTGGGGGAGGTGTTGCCACAATGGCAACTTTTTCTATGCCCGGCCTAGTTCGAAGAGTATGAACTGTCCAGGCTTTCTTGGCCTTTGGCGGGGCCTGAAATTGGGCCATCATTTCGGCAAGGGAGAGAGGAATCACTGGAGTGGACTGAGCTTTTATTTTTCTGCTCTCTATCAGCCATTGAGGTGGTAGGGGTGGCCTTCCTGCCAGAATTTGTTCTCTTGATTCTTCTCCAGTGTTTTGTGGCTATTACTCTTCAGTGGCGTGAACCTCGTCCGTTCCTCTCCCTGCCTGAACTTCTTCTGCAGCAACATTCTCTTCAATCTAAATCTCCTCAGACTTGTCTTTTATGTCTATCACTGGTTCTGGACTCTGGTAGGCTTCCTTGGGGATTTCTTCTTTAAGCTGCTCTCCTTGTTATTTTTCTTCTTCTGCCAGGGCTTCTTCCTTTGTTGGCACCTCTTTTGGCAGTAGGGGAGATAATGGGCTGAGATTTAGAGTTTGGGCCGCTGTGATCACCTGCCTGAAGGTCACTCCCAGGAGTGGCCCTTGGAATGTGGTGGCTAGGGTTACAGTTATTCCTGAAGGTCTGGTTCCCCCAGCGGATGCCATTTGTTCACCTTGCTTTAGTTGGTCCACTCCCAGACCTTGCATCTCTTGAGCCCCGGAGGCAATCTCCAGCTCCGGCTCTTTTTCCTCTACCTACTGCTCTTGTTCCTGTGCAGGCTCTTGTTCAATATCCTTTTTCTCTGCAGCCTCTTGTTCCGCTCCCGGGACTTCTGCCTCTATTTGTGTATTGTCCCCTCGCAAGTTTCTAAACTTGTCGGTTGCAAATACATCAAATTTTTCTTGCAGAGGGGGACTAGCTGGGACCTCATCAGGCTCTGTTTCTTTCTCCAGCTCTGGGGAACTGGAAGAAAGGATTTCTATTTGCTGGGGGCGGGATGCTTCTAGCTCCGGTTCTGCCTTGGGCTTTTTGCTGAGCTTCTTCTTTCTTTGGGTAACCAGAGGTGGCCCCGCATCTCTTATCACTTCTGCCTCTAGGGGATCCACCCCCGTTGCCTTAACCATTAAGGCTGCTAATGTCAGAGAGGAGGAGGGATGAAGTGGCCCAGCCATGAGTGGTGGGGTGGCCAGCCTCGTTATTAATTGCTCCCTCATCTGCTGGGAGGCTACCACCGACTGCTTTATTTTCTCTGTAATGGGGACTTCTTATGCAGAAGGGGTCGTGTCTATTCTTTTTCCCTTATCTACACCCTGCGAAGAAGTTTCGGCCCCCGGAGTCATTTTTGGTACCGGCGGCGGAGTTAACTTTGGCACCGGCTGGGCTGCTCGGCGAGTACTTCCCGGGCATAGCTTTTTAAAATAGGCGTGGCTTCGCTTGACCACCTCTCGAGTGAAGTCCTCAATAGTGGGCCCTTCTTGGGTGTCCCAGTTCACTGGTGGGAGAGCCTTTTTGTCGATCCCCTTTTCTTTGTACTGGGGATCGATAGTGGGGGCGGCATCTGAGAAGTCTGTCGGGAACTTTTGGAGCTTCAATTTCTGCATCACGCCAGTTGTCATTCTGACATAGTGCCTGCTCTGCACCTCCACATCATCTTGGTAGTCTGCCCAGAAGTCCTCCATGTGTATATGATGGGGCTCTGAAGCCCGGGGCATTGCCATTGCAATTCTGCCATGCAGATCAAAAAAATTTCGCGCCAGATAAAATTCTTGTAAGTTATAACTTTTCAGCTCATTGCCCGCCTCCTTTGCAGCAGCTAGACTGCATGTATAGTTCCCACAGGTGATTGGAAATGAAATGTTGGAGATCTTTTTGAGGGCAAAGAAGGCATGCACCTCCATTATTTGCCTGCAATACTCTAATAGCACGATCTTGTCCCCACAATGTCTGGGCAACAAGTAGGGTTTCCCAGAGAATTCGGTGACCCTAATGTATGTGTGTTGTTGAAATTGAATATATTAATGTCCATAACTATGGACCAACTTCATCGCCTCGGTAGACAGGCGGTATCCGGCATCCCGGGTGGGTGTAAGTAGATGGTAGTAAACAAACGCATCGTTTACCCAGTAGAAACTGCAGAAGTTGGCCTCCCATTGAACCTGTGGGAAATGGTCCCATAGTGCTTTTTGTCCTGGGCCAATCTCGAGCATGCCATCAGTAAGTAGGCCATGGGAATGGGGCCTCTGCTGTGCCAGGGCCTAGAAAACATAGGAAGACATGTAAAACTTTTTCTTCCTATTCAACTGCTAGAACTAGGAGTCGACATGGTTGGAGTTTATTGTGGCCCAGTCAAAGTATCCTCCCTTGGTGCAGATGCCAAGGAGTAAATAGTACATCCATTTGGCAAACTCTTGGGTGGAGGGCTGCCCAAAGACCCGCGCTAGTGCTATCATCCCCATCTGGATGCTCTCCTTCAATTTAGAGTGAGGAATTTCTATCTTCATCCTCTTTGGATCCCTCTTTGGGGCCTTGAGCCAATGGGTATTCATGTATACCCGGGAAACATCCTTCAGCTGTGTGAATTGGGTCAAGGCATCAGTCCTTGTAACCACCGAGGCCTTCTCAAATTATGGGATTCCCAGGCTTGCCTGGAATGTGACTGGGTCGAGGGACACCAGTGGAGTGGGGTACCCTATAGGCTCTGCGGCCGCGAGCATAACGGTCCAGACAGAAGAGTTCTAGTTGGTAGCCAGTGTTAGGATAAGCTCCAGAGATTGCACGGAGCATGAGAAGCAAGCTATCGGGAGGATTTTGGAGTTTTTGACGTTGATTGCTAGTTGATCTCCAGCCTGTCGCTGGATGTGCATTATTTTCACCAAGGCCTGCATTTCTGACCATGTTCCAACGTTGGTGTCAGTTATCAGCTTGACCTTGGACTCAATCTTTGAGCCTACAATGACATTGTCCTGTACAAATTTCATGGTCAGGGGAAGCTTTTCCAGTGCCTTCTCCATCTTAGATTTTACCGCTGCCCTGGTTTGTTGCGGTAGGTAGCTCTAGACTTCCGGGTGGAGAAGATGTGGATGCTTCGAACATGTTTGAAAGATAAACTCTAGGAACCTACAAGGCAAAGTGACCGTCAGAACATGTTTATCAAAATAATTATTCCGGGGTCCGGAGATCTTACCACCGTGATGTTTACTTTCCTAAAAAGTTAGTTTCATTAAAGAATGACCGAAAAGCAAAACACATCATACAAACTTTAGATTTTCATTAAACATCCGGGTCCGGGGATTTTTATCACACTTGGTTAAAGACACAGGATGGATGATGGTAGGAGACCCGAAACCTGGAGAAATGACCATTGGTGAGGATGTGTAAAAAGCCAAGTCATCAAGCCCATGTGGGCGCCACGTGCGTAGGTATTAAATGGAAGTTATGGCGATGAAGGCGGAGCCAACTATCCGAATGCGTAAAAATTGAAAGCCACTTGGCTAGAATTGATTTTGCGCATGGGACATAAATGAAGTTCTGACAAACTTCATGGAGGAGAGAGAAAACCACCTGTTTGAAACTGCCCAAGAGCCAAGTTTCAAACAGGTGGTTTTCTGCCCTGAAACAAGTTCGTGGGCAGAAAACCAGGAACACAAGTGACTCGACCAGCTCGTTAAGCCACCCAAAAGGATATACATGGAGCTGAGGGATATATACATAGAAATAGGGAGATATACAGAGGTTATATACAACTATACATGCATATATACATAAGTATACAATGCGGAATGACACCCATAGGAAAACCAGACAAGGCAGAAACATATACAGCTATTTACCTATTTTACAAACGAACCACTTCTACACAGAGGGCGGACAACCCTCTGGCAGAGCCTGCCCACCAACGGGTGGCAAAACCAGAAAATAGAAAATAGACCAAACAAAAAAAAATGACAACACAAACAAAACAAAACAAAAACGAAAGAAAACCAGAGAGGCGAAAAATGGAAACACCAACCTGAGAACGCAGAAGGTGGAGGAAAGGAAGGAGTTGCCATAGGAGCCCTGCAACAGCTCAAGTCGTCAAACAGTCAGAGTCACCACTATGAAGCACTAGCACTTGCCTGAAAGTGATTAGAAATGTTAAGCATTGATTATCATAAACTCTCTGCAAATGCTCTGTTAATCGCTCTAAGATCGCTCTGTTAATCGCTCTAAGTGCTTGAAGGTTTTAATCACGGTAAATGTGAAAGTGACAGATAAGCCCTATTTATACCTGAGGTAAAAGGTAATCCTCCTCCTTCTCACAATCTCCGGACAAGAAAACCTCCAAACTGTGGGCCCAGGGATTCACCACGATGATATCCTTAAGAACGTCATGGTGAAGAATCCCGGAGTCCAGAATCCGGTTTCCAACGAAGGACAACCTCCAGGACCGAAGTCCCGGAGGTGAAAACCAAACAAACAAAGCACCACACCGGGGAAGAAAACCCCAGAGAAGGAAAACAAAAAGGGAAAGAAAGACAAGGCAAAGCCGCAAGAAAAAACAAACAAGAAAGAAAAAGGGGGACCCAACATTTTGCACACAAAATGTAGGGACGGGGATGCAGGCCATAACAAATGGTGACTATCTGGGACAAATGCCTTAGCGCATTTGAGAACTATAGAATCTCTGGTTAGCAAAGCTGGAGTAAGCCACTTCCCGAAGCATCTGACAGGCAAAAAGCAACATATCTGAGAGAATCCAACCATACAGAAATTAGTTTGTAGTCCTTCATCAGTGGTGTCGTGTGTGCTTTAAAAAGAAATCAAGCCAATGACCTCTGGGAGGAATAGAGGAGAGGCACTAATTACATTGAACCAGTTCATCAAGTTGTTCACTTCCCCCAGAGACTGGAATTTCATCCCGCTTTTTCTCTTTTGTTATTTTGTTTGTTTCTAGGTGGGGGAAGGTGGTACTTCTTTCACCATTAAGCTTAAGCTTAGCTAATTTTAATGGTGGTACTTCTTTCACCTGTCCACCTATACTTAGATGCTTGAAGAGGGGGTAAAACTCTGGACCCTGAAAGAATTTTCTTAAAGTTTGACCTAGGTCAACCAATCAGTACAATCGATCTACCCTCGGTGTGTCTGATTACTTGTTCCTTATATTACTTGTTTTCACTGATTGCCAGACTCCCGGAGACAACACCCAATGGAGATTGCTCAAAATGTGCCCTAACCCGTGAAACAACCCCGGAGACCGGGCCAACTCCACCATGCTAAAGATAGATTCTAAAGTTCACCATGCCATGGACATCGTATCAGAAGCCAGAGTTATGCGAAGCATTCCAATTCCTGCAAGACACAACAAAATGCTGGGACCGAAAGGACACCAGAAAATGAAAATAGAAACAAAAAAAGAGGACTGCCCTGGAGGACAGTCAACAAGGCTATTTACAAGGTAGGGTACCTCGCAACGAGGCACCCAGAAGAAATATTTACAAGCAGAAGACTTTACATATAATACAAATTTGGACAGACTTTACCCTACTCGAAGTAGTGTTTGAGAAACTATCCATTAACGAGCAATGCGACAGGTTCTCCAGTCTGGGTGTTAAGGCGGTAAGTATTTGTCCCGCAGATTTCTAAGATTAGGTATGGTCTGAGCTAGAGCCTTTGAAACTTGGTATGCTTTCCTTTCTTCTCCCGGGCCTTGTCCCACAATAGGACCAGATTCGAGATCTGAAAAGCCTTATATTCGGCTCTTCTGTCAAACCATCATTTTACCACTGCTTGATGATGCGTGAAATGTTCAAGAGCTATGTCTCACTGTTCTTCCATTCATACCAGATTTAAGAGTCGAACCTCCATGATGTTGTCCCGGTTGCTAAATTCCTGCATAAACTGTCAAACTGGGATCTATAAGTTTACTGGGAATATAGGGTTCTGACCATAAACTAGATGGAACGGGGATGTTCCCAGGGCAGCCTTGATGCGAATGCAATCCGCCCAGAGGGTGAATTTCAGCTTTTGATGCCAATCCCAGGGATTCTGTTCTAACATGTGTTTGATCACTTCAAGTAGATTTTTGTTTGTCAATTCAACAACACCATTTCCCTGGGGATAATAGTTGCTGGAGAACTTCAAAGTGATCTTCTGATTGTAGGTCCATTCAAGTAGCTACGCCAAAGAAAATGCTGGACCATTGTCACATACCAAAGCAAAGGGCATTCCAAACCTTGTGACGATGTTTTCTTCCAGGAATTTGATAACTACATCTGCCGTGTTATTTTTGCAAGGTATAGCCTCAGACCGCTGAGTGCAGTAATCAGTATCAGTCAGAATGTATCAGTGATTGGCAGACAAATTGGGGTTTATTTCTCCGATGAAGTTGAATGCCCATTGGGTAAATGGTCTAGCCTCATCGACTGGTTGTAAAGGCATAGCTGGGTTACGCTCACGATGCGCTGCGGTTTGGCAAGTATGATATCTCCTAACATGAGCGCAAACGTCCTTGAATATATAGGGCCAATAGTATTTGGCTTGAAGGATCTCATGATCAATGGTGTCGGCTGAGCCATGCCCAGTTCCAAACTATCTATGGAATTCATTAATTACTCTTACAACTTGATCTTTGTCGATGCACCGGAGGTACACTCCCTCGTAGTTTCTGCGGTAAAGCGCAAAGTTTTTGATCATGAAGTGGGCGCTTTTCATTTGTAGGGCGCAGCATTTGTGGGGAGGTAATCCCTCTGGGCATTTATTGTTTAGTAGCAAGTATACCAAATCGATATACCACAGGTCTTGGGTAATGGACTCCACCGTGTAAGTTTGACATTCTATGCGGGGAGTCTCTTCTGCCATCGCTCGACTCAGTCCCTAGCCCCGGACTATCTTCATCGGCTGCATTTCCAAGTCATACTCCTAGAGGATGGCCATCCATTTCCCCTGTCTCTCACCCAATTCACTCTGCATCAGTAGAGATTTGAGGGCCTAGTCTAGAATGATAGCATGTACCTTTATCCAGAGAATATAATGCTAGAATTTCTTCACGGCATGAACTAGAGCAAAGGCCTGCTTTTCTAGCGATGAATATCGGACTTCAGCATTCTTGAAGGGGGAGCTCATGAAAGCTATTGGTCATTCTTCCCCTTCAACCTTTTGGGTCAACACTGCTGCGGCAGAATGCGGTGAAGCAAAAGAGTAAATGTAAAACGGAAGGGAATAGTCCGGACTAGCCAAGACAGGCGCTTCCATTATTGTCTATTTGATCTGGGAAAATGCCTGCTTTTCTTCAGGACTCCACTCAATCTTGGTATCCTTCTTCATCATCTCGTTGAGTGGTTTAACTATTTTTGTGAATCCTGTGATGAATCGTCGTACGAAGTTGATCTTTCCAAAGAAGGATCGCATCTCCTTCTTGCTTCCAGGCAGTTGTAAATTTAGCAACGCTTCGACTCTGTCAGGATCTATGGATATACCCCTCTCAGAGATGATATGTCTGAGCAACTTCCCCTCGGTGACATTGAATATGCATTTCTTGGGGTTGAGGGATATCCCATACCGGCGACATCTCTTGCAGATCTGAGCGAGATGGGTGGCATGGTCATACCTGTCCTGGGAAAAGATGGTCAAATCATCCATGTAGATGATTATGCACCGATTCACAAGGCCCTCAAACGCAATGTCCATGGCCTTTTGAAATGTAGCCCCTGCATTGATCAAACCAAAGGGCATTCTCCTATATGAAAATGTTCCCCACTTGGTGGTAAACGTTGTTTTCTCTCGGTCTTCATACTTAACCATGACTTGGTTATATCCTGAGTATCCATCCAAGAAGGACATCATCTGGGATCCATTCACTATCTGCAACACCTCATCCAACAAAGGGAGAGGGTGATTATCTTTCTTGGAGGCCTTGTTCAAGTTTCAGAAATCCATGCAAAGGCGGATCTCACCATTCTTCTTCCTCACAGGGACCAGGTTGGCAACCCACATAGTATGCCAGATCGGGAAGATTATCTGGGCTGACAGCAGTTTCTCTACCTCCTGAAAAATCAGAGGCTCTATCAGGGGGTTGACCGGTCTGTGCTTTTGCCGAAAGGGCTTAGCATCAGGTTTCAGGAGAATAGTATGGGTCATGATGGATGTATCATATGTTTTCAAGTCTTCATAACCCCAGGCAGTTACGTCGATGTATTCTCGGAGAACTACGAGAATCTTTTCCTTTTCCTCAGGGGAGCAGGAGGTACCAATGTGAATGATCTTTTCTTCATCAGGCTGGCCGATGTTAACTTTTTCAAACTTTCCTCTCTTAGAGGAGGATGACACCTTCTCACGGGCCCGAGGGTCTGAGTCAAAGATTTGTTCTAGTGAAACCATCCCCTTTGGGATGGTATTAGTGGTCAGGTCCATGATCCCATCATCTTCACCACCCTGCCCAGTATCGTCATGGTCTCGTTCCTCCACTATCTGGTCTTCAAAGACACCAACATTTGCCATGAAGGCCAGGATATGCTGATCGTCCTCAAAAACCTGAAAGTGGGTGACATTATCTAGAATGGACGGGGTGGGGACCATCTCAATCAAAAATCTCTGGAGTCGCGAGCTAGCCATTGGCTCAAGTGTGCTAGCAAAAATGACGAGGGCATCCAGGACATAGTTCTGTCGCCGAGGAATGAGGTCAATGCCAAAGGCATCAAAATCTTCAATAAGGCTCCAAGCCCAATTATGGTATGCGGCCAACCTCTTGTCATGACATGTCTATTAACTCCGGACTTATTTGACAATCAACTCTAAATCACCCAGAGCCCGGAGGCGGGTGATACCCTTCCTTAACGCAAATAAGAGTGCAAGGACCAAAGCCTCGTACTCTGTAACATTGTTTGTATAGTTAAAATGCAGCCTGTAGGATGCGAGGAAGGACTTCCCTTGTGGGTTGATTAGTTCTACCCCAGCCCCACAGCCTTGTTTGGATTGGGACCCATCGAACTTGAGGGTCCATAAGTCATTGTTTGTAATCTGGGGCTGGGGAGGGGGAGTAGTCTTTGGACTGTTGTTGGGAGACTTAGGGGTTTTCTTCTGGACCACCGGCGTGAAAGTAGAATTTACCTCCGGAGGCATTTGGATTTGGGATTCCTGGGGAGATGGCACCAAAGGAGCGCATCCCATAGGAGTACTAGGTCCTGGGGAATCAGTCACAAGTTGCTTATTTCGGAAGGTATCAAGGTGTTGGTTAGTGATCAAAAGACATGGCCCACACTCGAGCTCTGAATGTTTTTGGTAGTGCAATCGACACCAAGTGTTGGATAGGAGTGTGGGAAGGGTTGTTGTGGCGCCTTGAGAGCCAATTTCAACTCTCATCTTTTCATCTAGGTCTTGGGCTCTCTGCAGCATTGCGGGATCTTCTCTGGGGATGATATCGAATGTTAAGATTTCAAAAGGTCGGTACACCCCCAGAGAAGTCTCAGAGAAAAAGACCTCATTGACCCTCCCAAATTCAGTAAGGGCCTGTTTCATCCAGAGTTTTCTTTTGACCTAGATCTTATTTGATTCTCCTTCCCATGGAAGCCATAAATGGGTGAAGTCAGTCGAATATTATCCATTCAAGGACTTTGACCAATTTTGACTTAATAACATCCCGTAAGTATCTGGGATGTCCACCACTTGGATGTCAATGATGCTAGCTATCCTGGGGTCATGGATAAGCTGTATCCAGACATTTTTCAATTCCCCCACCATTTTTACAGTAGTCTTATCTAGCTGGATTACTGCGCCATTAGATGGGGTGGGGTGGAATCCGAGCTTCTGAAAAATGGACAAGGGCATTATATTACCCGAAGCTTTGGAGTCTACTAGGAAATTGTGTATATTTTTGTCATGGATATTCAGGCCTAGTAGAAAGAGAGGATCCTCATTGTTTCCCCGGAAGATAGCCGCATTAGCATCTTCGAATGAGACAGTCTTGGGCGGGCGGCTGACGATTTCTGGGTTCCCTAAGAGCTTTAGAAGAGACTTCTTCTGCTCAGGACAGTTTAACAAAACCTCCATCAAGGTCATGGAGGTGGTGGTCTTCTCTAACACCTTTGTAATATCGAATCTTCCTCCCAGGAACTGGTGATTTTTCTCGGCAAGGTCTTTTGCTTGGTTAGAGCTAGGACCTTTTGGAGGAGTGGGTCGATCAGTTGCGTTATTCCAGGGAGGAGGAGAATCTTTGATAGGAGGTGTGGGCGTGTAAGCTGGTCCTTTACGAACCTGACTTTGAGTATTATATGGATTTTGTGGGTTAGTAAAGGCGTTGGCCTCAAAGGGCGGGATAGATTTGTCAAAGAATCCCTGCAATTTAGATTCTTCTTCATCCTCCCCGGAAGTTCTGAAGAATATGGTATCACAGGTGAAGGCACTGTGGGTTGTCTCTTAGACAGGGGGTTCCAGAGGGGTAGCATCGTGTGACTACTGCCTGTCTAGCTGGGAGATCATGATGACCTTCTCCAAGGTGGCACAATTCACCTTATTGTGTGAGCCCATGTCGTGTAGTCTACACCAATTAGTCATGGGCTGGAAGTCTGCGACTGGTGTAAAATATGATGGTCCAGCACCATTTTGGTTGGCATTTTTCTTCGGAGGAGGGCCTCCAGTGTTCGTGGTATTATTCCATTGCTGTTGATTGGGCCTAGACCCATTATTGAAGTTTCTTCCTTCAGCGTTGTTGTTTCATTAGCCGGAGAAAATGTTTCCCCTCTGGGAACTTGAATTCTGGGGCGCGTAGGACCCCGCCTTCAGTTGGCCCATGTCTACAGTCAAGGTAGACAACATTCGCTGAAGGGATTTGACCTCGGAGGTCAACTGAGTGTTAGCGTCATAATGTGATGGCTGTTGTTGTTGTTGGCTTCTCGGGAAGGCAGCAGTATTAGCTAGAGTCGAGGGTGGCAATCCTCCAGTCGTGGATGACTGAAAGAAGGGAACTCTAGATGGTTGTGTCTGAGGTTGTTGTGCCTGTTGCGGCTGATTCCAAGGAAAAACTTCTAGACATGGTACCGTTTGGGTCTACATTGGGTAAACATACCGGGCCTGCTAGTCTATCAGGGGTGGCAGAGGATTCATCAACATCGACAGGGCACCCATTGCCAGATTGGGGTTGTATCCCTTGGCATATGTAGTTCCGCCAGGAATCATGTTGAAGGGCATTCTCTGCCCAATCCCGCCCGGGGATTTGTTGAGACCACGGGACAATTCTAAGGCTAGGTTATAGACTTTTTCCAAGGTGTCCCGGTCGCCCACGGTGGTTGTTCTCCAAAGGAGAGTGGCAACGAAAGGGTCCATCACGTTAAGATAGGTCTATATGGTTACTTTTGGGGATGGAATAAAAGGGCCCGTGCACCGCTTCAAGGCACGCTGGAACCTATGATTGAATGCTGCAAGAGGTTCATTGGGTTCCTTTTTGATGGAGATGAACTAGCTATGGGACCAGGCTGGGTCCACATGCACACGAAAGGTAGCCAGGAAGGCGTCCTCCATGTCCTGCCAACTGTTTATGGAGTTGGCAGGAAGGTTAAGGTACTAGTTCAACTCGCCTTGCCCTAAAGACAAGGGAAACATACGAGTCACAACATCTTCATGTTGGATCCGGTGTTTGTTTATGGCATCTTTGTATGCCTTTAAGTGTTCTTCCACGGTACGTGAGCCTAAGTTCTCATATCATGGGCAGATCTTCTCCGGGTGAGAGGGTAAGTCGTTGATTACGCCCGAAAAAGTTCCCATTGGGGACCCGGTGTTTCCGAAATACATGGCCATTGGGAGAGCTGTACGTTGGGTAGTTTGGGCTTTGGTTTCTAGGATTGTCTGAGAAGTTTGGGTATTCTGAGGTATGCTAGACCCCCAGACAATAGTGGCTGGTATGATTTTTGAGGTCTATTTCTTTCGAGCAGGAGGCTCGAGTACGACAAACCTTCCAGGATTTGAGGCAGACCTAAGGACTCTTTCAAATTTCACTAGGGAGAAAGATCCAATCCCACTGAAGGCTTGCCTCTTAAAATTATAACTTGGGGAACCCTCAGGGGGTGTAAAATTAGGATCTCTGGAAGGGGACGAGTTCATGCCCTCCTTCTAGCGCTAGTTTCTGTTGATAGGGTTTTGCTGACCGGGTCCACCAATAGTCATAAGTTGTCACTGAGTTCCGGGGATACTGGCCAACTCCGCCTGCAAAGGTTGTCTGGGGGGAATTATATTCCCTAGGCTTTCAAGCACCTAGGTGTCGGGTCATGACGGCATGGGGCTCGGTTAGGGAGAGGTGACTATTTTCAAGGGGGATAGCTGGTTTCTTCAACTCATTTTCTCTGGAGATTCAATAAAGTAAGGTTTCCCCTAGCATTCTACACTTAGCAAATAAAATGAAAAAGATCCTACAGGGTTAGAAACATTTCATCTAACTATAGTCATGCTGAAATGTTCGGAACATCAATAATACTCTGATAGACTACACTAAATACCGAAGAAATACATAAACATCAGCTAGAATTTTATCAGTAGCGAGAGTAAAGAGGTCGTTAATCTACTTTAACATATCAGATTAGAAGACATAAAGAACATTAAAATATGAAATACCATTAACTCAGAAGCAAGAATGCCAACAACATCATTGCCAAGAATTCTTCCTTCTTTATTAATGTTCCTTTCCAGCAAGCACTGGTGCGTGATACAATAATGGCTCCAGGGGAGCATCTAACTATATAAAACAAGGATAATGGAGCATTGAGCTCTACAACTTAAAATGAGGAATCACTTTTCTATTACTATGGACAACAAAATCATCAATTTTGCCGACCCTTGGAAATGGGCTGGTTTGGCTATTTATACAACTCTCTTCTAATCCTAACCCTATTTACATCACGCTTCAATAAAATACAATATCCCGGGGCCGGTACTACCTACACCACCCTACAAAAGACCTGGAGATAGAATAGGTATGTCATTTTAGAAGAATAAGACAAGACTATATAGTGGAAGAATCAATCTCGAGAAGAGAGCCAGAAAGGAGAAATAAGAAAGTAGGTCCCCCGGGGATCAAGGCTACATGCCTCATAAATGGGAAACGTGGCACCCTGTCTCCAATGTGTCAGGTGTACCTCCGAGTGGTGCCTTGAGAAGACTGTCCTATCAGAAAATCAACTTCTGAGTCGACGTCCCTTTATGTAGCCAACCACCTTCTGATAGCCTTTATTAACTACTTCTGAAAGTGACCGGTCGGCCTCGGGGACCGAGACACAGATCACTTTCAAAGAATACAAAATTTTGGATCCGGGACTCTGGGATCCAGGGACTTACGTCCCAAAAAGGAATAAAGAATACTCAATGTGAGTTTTTCTCGGCCTTCGAAGAAAGCTCAAGGTTGCTTATTATCATTGAAAGCCTGGAGGAGGCAGGAAATGCCATCTTCATGTATATCTTTCAGGCTGGCCCTTCTGTGCTTGGCCACTTCAACTTGTTCTCCCAGGTCCGGAACATTTTATTTAAATTCATCTGCCATTCTCACCGCGTCATGACCACTAAGTATCATGTGGGTTAATTTTTCCATCTAGGCCCCATCTATCCCCTCCAGAGATTGATATCGAGATTTCATTATTTCATCAAAACTCCCCAAAACTGAATCTTCAGGGGTACATGTATCTATGCTAAGGGGATCAGCCCCGGAAGTCTTTATTACAAAATACTTGTATAAATTAGAAGAATATTTTACAGCATTTACCTTATCTTGTAAGGACCCTACCAGTTGCTTGGTTACCTCTAATGTGAGGTCAAGTCTGGAGTAGTGGGTTCTCAAAAAATTAAATGATTCATCACCCAAAATTCTGGATTCAGAAATCATATCCTCTCCCAAGGTAAGGAGCTCTTCGAGCTCAACCTTCCATGCTTGGTAATTCTCGGCGTCACCCTCCCACAGCTCAATAAGCATTTTTTCCTGATGAATAACCTGCCAGGCCATGTATAAATCTGGGAGGGTGGACACTAGGAAATACCGGGTGTTTCCTATTTGCAGGGTGACCCACTCGTCCACTGCTTGGGCTTTCTTTTTCATTACTCGCAGGGAGTCTATGTCACTCTAGGGTAGATCTTCTAAGGTGGAGGCCTCTGGAGGAGTGACATAGATGGGTCGAGCCAGCTCAGTAAGCAACCTAATAAGGTTTGCATTCTTTTCCTTTTCAGCTTTGAGCCTCTAGGCCTCTTTCTCATACCGGGCCTCCACTGCCCTTGCTGCCTCTTTCAGCAAGTCTACCTCACCTTTCTTTGCCCTTTTTCCTAGTGATACCTCTATAACATTGTAGTCTCTAGGGTCTGCGGTTGCTTCATCAGCGTCTGGGGGAAGTGTTGCCACAACGGCAACTGTTTCTCCGCCTGGCCCAGTTTGAAGAGTATAAACTATCTGGGCTTTCTTGGCCTTTGGCAAGGCCTAAACTTGGGCCATCATTTCGGCTAGGGAGAGAGGAATCACTGGAGCAGACTGAGCTTTTCTTTTTCTACTCTCTATTAGCTATTGACGTGGTAGGGGTGGCCTTCCTGCCAAAATTTTTTCTCTTGATTCTTCCCCAGTGTTTTGTGGCTGTTGCTCTTCAGTGGCGTGAACCTCATCCATTCCTCTCCCTACCTCAACTTCTTCTGCAGCAACATTCTCTTCAATCTCCATCTCCTCAGCCTTGTCTTCTATGTCTATCACTAGTTCTAGACTCTGGTAGGCTTCCTCAGGGATTTCTTCTTCAAGCTTCTCTCCTTATTGTTGTTCTTCTTCTGCCAGGGCTTCTTCCTCTGTTGGCACCTCTTTTGGCAGTAGGGGAGGTGTTGGGTCGAGATTTAGAGTTTGGGCCGCTGTGATCACCTGCCTGAAGGTCGCTCCCGGGAGTGGCCCTTGGAACGTGGCGTCTGGGGTTACGGTTATTCCCGAAGGTATGGTTCCCCCAGCCGATGCCTTTTGTTTGCCTTGCTTTAGTTGGTCCACTCCCGGACCTTGCATCTCTTGAGCCCCAGAGGCAATCTCCAGCTCTGGCTCTTTTTCCTCTACTTGCTGCTCTTGTTCCTATGCAAGCTCTTGTTCAATATCCTTTTTCTCTACAGCCTCTTGTTCCACCCCTGGGACTTCTGCCTCTATTTGTGTATTGTCCCCCCGCAAGTTTCCAAACTCATCGATTGTAAATACATCAAATTCTTCTTGCGGAGGGGGACTAGTTGGGACCTCTATAGGCTCTATTTCTTTCTCCGGCTCTGGGGAACTGGAAGAAAGGATTTCTACTTGCTGGGGGCGGGATGCTTCCGGCTCCGGCTCTGCCTTGGGCTTTTTGCTGAGCTTCTTCTTTCTCTGGGTAACCAGAGGTGGCCCCACATCTCTTATCACTATCGCCTCTAGGGGATTCACTGCCGTTGCCTTAACCATTAAGGCTGCTAATGTCAGAGAGGAGGAGGGAGGAAGTGGCCTGGCCATGAGTGGTGGGGTGGCCAGCCTCATTATTAATTTCTCCCTCATCTGCTTAGAGGCTGCCACCGAATGCTTTATTTTCTCTATAATGGGGACTTCTTGCGTAGAAGGGGTCGTGTCTATTCTTTTTCCCTTATCTGCACCTTGAGAAGAAGTCCCGGCCCCTGGAGTCATTTTTTGTACCAGCGGCGGAGTTAACTTTGGCACCGGCTGGGCTGCTCGGCAAGTACTTCCGGGGCACAGCTTTTTAAAATAAGCGTGGCTTCACTCGACCACCTCTCGAGTGAAGTCTTCAATAGTGGGCCCTTCCTGGGTGGCCCAGTTCACTGGTGAGAGAGCCTTTTTGCTGATCCCCTTTTCTTTGTATTGGGGATCGATAGTGGGGGCGGCGTTTGAGAAGTCTGCCAGGAACTTCTGGAGCTTCAATTTCTGCATCATGTCGGCTATCATTCTGACATAGTGCCTGCTCCACACCTCTACATCATCTTGGCAGTTTGCCCAGAAGTCCTCCATGTGTATATGATGGGGCTCTGAAGCCTGGGGCATTGCCGTTGCAATTCTGCCATGCGGATCAAAAATTTTCTGCGCCAGATAAAATTCCTGTAAGTTATAACTTTTTAGCTCATTTTCTGGCTCCTTTGCGAAAGCTAGACTGCATGTGTAGTTCCCACAAGTGATTGGGAATGAAATTTTGGGGATCTTTTTGAGGGAAAAGAAGGCATGCACCTCCATTATTTGCCTGCAATACTCCAATAGCATGATCTTGTCCCCACAATGTTTGGGCAACAAGTAGGGTTTCCCGGAGAAGCCGGTGACCCTAATGTATGTGTGATGTTGGAATTGAATATAGTAATGTCCATAACTATGGACCAACTTCATCGCCTCGGTAGACAGGCGGTATCCGGCATCTCGGGTGGGTGTAAGCAGATGGTAGTAAATGAACACGTCATTTACCTGGTAGAAACTAGGGAAGTTGGCCTCCCATTGAACCTGTGGGAAATGGTCCCACAGTGCTTGTTGTCTTGGGCCAATCCCGAGCACGCTGTCAGTAAGTAGGCCATGGGAATGGGGCCTCTGCTGCACTAGGGCCCAGAAAACATAGGAAGACATGTAAAAAAAATTTCTTCCTGTTCAACTGCTGGAATTGGGAGTTGACATGGTTGGAGATTATTGTGGTCTAGTCAAAGTATCCTTTCTTGGTGCAGATGCCAAGGATGAAATAGTACATCCATTTGGAAAACTCTTGGGCGGAGGGCTGCCCAAAGACCCGGGCTAGTACTATCATCCCCATCTGGATGCTCTCCTTAAATTCAGAGCGGGGAATTTCTATCTTCATCCTCTTTGGATCCCTCTTTGGAGCCTTGAGCCAATGGGTATTCATGTATACCCAAGCAGCATCCTCCAGTTGTGTGAACTGGGTCAAGGCATCAGTCCTTTTAACCACCGAGGCCTTCTCAAATTGTGGGATTCCTAGGCTTGCCTGGAATGTGACTGGGTCGAGGGACACCAGTGGAGTGGGGTACCCTGTAGGCTCTGCGGCCGCGAGCATAACAGCCTAGAAAGAAGAGTTGTAGTTGGTAGCCAGTGTAAGGATAAGCTCCAGAGATTGCACAGAGCACGGGAAGCAAGCTGCCTGGAGGATTCTGGAGTTCTCGACGTTGATTGCTAGTTGATCTCCAGCCTGTCACTGGATGTGCATTATTTTCACCAAGGCCTGCATTTCTGACCATGTTCCGATGTTGGTGTCGGTTATCAGCTTGACCTTGGACTCAATCTTTGAGCCTATGATGACATTGTCCTATACAAATTTCATGGTCAGGGGAAGCTTTTCCAGGGCCTTCTCCATCTTAGATTTTACTGCTGCCCTGGTTTCTGCTGCGGTAGGTAGCTCCGGACTTTTGGGTGGAGAAGATGCGAACACTTCGGACACGTTTGAAAGATAAACTCTGGGAACCTGCAAGACAAAGCGACCGTCAGAACATGTTTATCAAAATAATTATTCTTGGGTCCAGAGATCTTACCACCGTGATGTTTGCTTTCCTGAAAATTTAGTTTCATTCAAGAATGACCAAAAAGCAAAACACATCATACAAACTTTAGATTTTCATTAAACATCCGGGTCCGGGGATTTTTATCACACTTGGTTAAAGACACAGGATGGATGATGGTAGGAGACCCGAAACTTAGAGAAATGACCATTGGTGAGGATGTGTAAAAAGCCAAGTCATCAAGCCCATGTGGGCGCCACGTGCGTAGGTATTAAATAGAAGTTATTGTGATGACGGCGGAGCCAACTGTCCGAACGCATGAAAAGTGAAAGCCACTTGGCTAGAATTGATTGTGCACATGGGACATAAATGAGGTTCTGACAGACTTCATGGAGGAGAGAGAAAATTTCCTGTTTGAAACCGACCGAGAGCCGAGTTTCAAACAGGTGGTTTTCTGCCCTGAAGTGAGTTCGTGGGCGGAAAAATAGGAACACAAGTGACTCGACCAGCTCATTAAGCCACCTGGAAGCATATACATGGATCTGAGGGATATATACATAGAAATGGGGAGATATACAGAGGTTATATACAACTATACATGCATATATACACAAGTATACAACGCAGAACAATGCCCGCAGAAAAACCAGACAAGGCAGAAACATATACAGCTATTTACCTATTTTACAAATGAACCACTTCTACATAGATGGTCGACAACCCTCTGGCAGAGCCGGCCCACCAACGGGTGGAAAAACCAGAAAATAGAAAATAGACCAAACAAAAAAAGAATGACAACACAAACAAAACAAAACAAAAATGAAAGAAAATCAGAGAGGCAGAAAATGGAAACACCAACCTGAGAACGCAGAAGGTGGAGGAAAGGGAGGAGTTACCATAGGATCCCTACAATAGCTCGAGTTTTCAAACGGTCAGAGTCACCACTACGAAGCACTCACACTTTCCTGAAAGTGATTGGAAATGTTAAGCGTTGATTATCATAAACTCTCTGCAAATGCTCTGTTAATCACTCTAAGATCGCTCTATTAATCGCTCTAAGTGCTTGAAGGTTTTAATCGCGGTAAATGTGAAAGTGACAAATAAGCCCTATTTATACCTTTGGTAAAAGGTAATCCTCCTCCTTCCGACAATCTCCAGACAAGCAAACCTCTGGACTACGGGCTTGGGGATTCCCCGCGATGATATCCTTAAGAACGTCATGGCGCAGAATCCTGGAGTCCGGAATCCAATTTCCAATGAAGGACAACCTCCAGGACTGGAGTCTCAGAGGTGAAAATCAAATAAATAAAGCACCACACCGGGGAAGAAAACCCCAGAGAAGGAAAACAAAAAGGGAAAGAAAGACAAGGCAAAGCCGCAAGCAAAAACAAACAAGAAAGAAAAAGGGGGACCCAACATTTTGCACACAAAATGTAGGGACGGGGATGCAGGGCATAACACATCCAAACCCTTTCTCTCCTCCAAAAACTCTATAAATAGAGGCCTTTCTAAAGATCAAATCATCTCTCATTTTTATGCATTATTATCATGCTAGTATAGCTCTAGAATTTTTTAGTGTATTTCATGTTTTATGCTCATTAGTTCATAGTTGAATCTAGATATTATATGTTAGGATAATGGAAAATGAACTTATTTCTATTATCTTATGCATATCATCTTAGTGTAATTCTTGAATCCTCATCTTAGTATTAATCTTGCATTTGCATTCATGATGAAGGCTTGAGACAAGTTTTCAATACTTGTTCTTTGAGCTCTTCATTCATCTCAATCAATTATTTTGCATTTTTAATCAAATAGTGGGATTTATATATATTGTATTGGGAGAGCACACTCACACACCTCTCTAAGAGAAAATCAACAAGGTCTTGGGTGCCCTTGTTCAGCTCATCGGAGGTCATGATGGAGTTTCTTGTTTTTCGCAGTATGCTTTAGACATGTTAGTATAACTTATTGATTTTTATTTCTCTAATATTTGCATGTATGAGTGTGCTCCCAATAGGTACATTTCTAGCATATACAATGTATTCTTCATCCAAAAATCCTTCTCATCTACAACTTGCACTGCCTTCCTGCTACTATCAACTAGGTCCTGTAAATGACTCAGATCCAACTCGCCATCAGATACAACCTTAGGCTCATCCCTCAAGTCTTCTCTCAACTCATACCTTCTGCAAAGACTCAGATCATTCAACTCCTTCACCCTATCTATTAGATGAATCAATCTACACCTCTTACCATCCTTCCTAATCCTAATTAAATTCTTTCTACAGTCATGAACAACCTCTCTATCATACTTCCAAGGTCTAACAAGTAAAACATGACATGCACTCATGACCACTATGTCACATGATACTGAATCCTTATAAGAATACATGCAAAAATTCATCATGCATTGTTCCCTTACTTCCACCACATGATCATCATGCAACCAACCAATCCTATAAGGACTTGGATGCTTAATTCTTCTCAAATAAAGATTCTACACCATATCATCAGAAACTAAGTTGTCAGTGCTACCACCATCCATTAGCACCTTATAATACGTACCTCCAATATTTCATCTAGTCCTAAATAAACTTTTCCATTGAAGAGGTTTTGCCTCTTTATTCACCATCAACCTTCAGACCATACGAGCTTTCCCATTTTTAGGATCTTTATCTAATTCACCAGCAGATGGTCCACCTTATTGACTCACACAAGTAAATCACTTGTCTTTATTACACCAAAAATTCATGTGACCCTTCAAGCCACACTTAAAGAAATTACCTTTAAACTCTTTACCACCAATACCTCCCTTAGGTGTAACTGATTTAGCTTCTACCTCAATTACTTGCTTGCCCTTATCACCACCAAAAACTTGCTTCTCCCTTCCTCTAGATTTATTCTATTGTTTCCTATTCAAATTATCTTCTACCTTCAAGGAATATTGATAATACTCCTCAACTGATCCAATCTTCAGCATACTCATCTCATCCTGAATATTAAACCTCAAACTATTCACATATCTAGCCACCTTCTACTTGGAAAGATCTATGTGACTAGAAATAATGGTTACCTTGTAAAATTATTCAATGTAATCCTTCATACTTAGTTCCTTCTTATTTAGGTTCTGCAACCTTTGGAACAAATCCAATTCATAGTCCTCATGTATGAATTCATCCTTCAACTTTGCAACCATCAACCTATACCTGTATAGTCATAAAATGGAAGCACTTCCATTCTAGACTGGTTTAGCCTTCCGAGTAAGTGGTTTGGGGTCATGTCAAGTGCCTTGAATGGGTCTCTGACTTGGATCTGGCTTTTTCCCCTATTTTTCCCCATTTCCCACTTTTTCCAGCCTATTTCTAGCATCCTAAATTGAAAATTAGGATTTTGGCCTCAGGGTCAAGGTCAACCTTTTTGGGTCAAGGTTGACCTTTTTAGGTCAAGGTCAACCTCAACCTTGACCTTGGTCAGAATTGACCTTTTTCTGACCTAGGGTTCAAATTCAAGATTTATGGGGTTTCCAGATGCCGGGCTTCAAAAAAGTTTAATTCCAGCTTTCGGGTTGGTTGTTTTGGGTTCTGAAATGATGAATCTTGAAATTATATTTAATATAGGTCTAATTGGAATTTAATTCTCCTATGTAGGCCTCTCTAGAAGATTGTGCTCTATATTTGTATATAAGGAAGCTTTTTCCTCTCATTTTCTCTAACCATCATCAAGAATATCACAAGTGCTCAAGATTTGAAGAGACAAGCCAAAAAGAAAGATTTGAAGCAAGAATCTATTGAAGAATTCATCTACTCCCAAGCATCCAAGAATTCAAGTACTTTCAAGCACTCAAATCATCAAGGAGATCCAGTGGTAGCCATTGAAGGATTCAAGCTCTATGGAGCCCTCTTGTTGAAGATTTCTCCATCCATATTCCTCCAAGCCTTTTCTTCTTCCAAGATCCATTCAAGATTTGTGTTGAAGATCTACATGCAATTGATTTAAGGCATCCTACATTCTACATTCTACATCCATTTGGTGCATACATACTTTTCGATCCATGGATTTGAATCCACCACAAGAGCTTCTATACAAGAAAGGTGAATTCATTTATTTACTCTATTTACTTATGCAATTTAAATTCAATTATAAGGTTAATTCCAAAACTAGGGTTTGACCAAGGCAAACCCCTCTCCCCCAAATAAACAAACCATTTTTCTTGCAAGAACAGGTTCAGGAAAAAAAATTAAAGTGTAGATCTAGATACCCTTTTCAAAAACATTTTAGGATCTGTGAACAGATTTTCTGTCAGAGCTGTGCAGGTCAAGGTTGACATTTTGGGGTCAAGGGTGAGATTTCAAGGTCAATGTCGACATTCTATTCAGGTTCAGAATCAAAGGTCGATTATGCCTAGGTCAAAATTAGAAATTCTAGGTCAAGGTCGACATTGACTTGAGAGTACAAATTGAAACACTGTTAAATCAGAAAATGATTTTAGGGTTTTGTAGATCTCGCAGTTGTGATTTAGGAGCAAGGAAATCAATAGTTTCTAAGACAGTCTGACAGGGTTTTCAATAGGTTCTTTTTCAGAGGTATGTATTTTATTCCATTTTCCTTTGAAAACATTTTCAGATTTACACCCCTTATCATTATAATTAAATGTAAGGTGGATAATATGTGCATAAGGACACTTTTATGATCAAATATCCATTGTTATAAACCCTATCCATATTTTCTTCTTTATATTTTGGCGAACCCGCGATAGACAACTCTTTCTTTTTGGTGTTAGATTTGCATCTTATATTAGATCTTACACACATTTAAAAGTAGATTTATTTTATGATCTTGCATTTATATTTCAAAAATAAAAATCACAAATTACTTTAAAAATACAAAAACATTTACATTTTTTATGCTTGTAATGTTACTTTGTGCTCAACATGTATGAATTTTGTTTTGAATACTTTGATGTAGCTTTTGTTGCGAAAGAGGATAGATCCCCTAATGAGGTACATGGAAGTGAGGATGAAAATTTTTCAAATGAGATCTCCATTGATCCTATTCCTATTTCATCCTCCACAAGCTCTCCAATTGACCTTTACCATAGGGTGTGTGCATGGTTACCTTCATGTTCCACTATTTACAACATTGATACACCTAGAAAGACTTCATTTAGTGTGTGTGATGTTGCTTTTTCCTCTGTTCTTTTACCTTGTAAGGATATATTAGAGAAATAAAATGACTCTAATCTTTCTCTTTATGGAGATGAGTTAAGGATTGATGTTAATTCTTCTCCTAATATATGTCTTTTCTATGAGCCTACTTTAGAATATAATTTACCTTCTTTCCCCTTTAGGGATCAAGCTTTAGTGATTTATGGTGCTCCTACAAGGTGCTTTATTGATAGGGATGATAATCCTCCTATTTGGGATGAACCTTTAGATTTGGATGTTGATTACTCTCTTCCTCATGAAGCTATTGTGGATGATTCTACTTTTTGGGATGAACCCTTGGATAAATACATTGATTTATCCCCTCCTTATGAAGATGCATTGATACAAGAGGGTGATTTATTAATGGATGACATATTCATACATGATGGTGAATCTTTTTCTAAAACACACTCCCCTTATGAAGATATTTTAGATAAAGAAGAAGACATTATAGATGATTTACCTCCATTTGGGATTCCTTCTAGTGATAAGGCATTAGCGAAGAATGATGTGAATTCCCTTAATGGTCTCCATCTTAGTGATGATCTTATGGAGAATCAAGATCCTACCTCATCTCCTCCTAGGATGCCTTCTTGTGAACATGTTTGTAGTGTTGATACAACTACCATGGTTTATCCAAAACCCTTGTTGACTATCAAAGGTTGTCCTTGCATTACTATCAAGGGTAAACATATAGATCCTTTTGATTTCTTTGATAACACAGATTCCATTTCAAATTCTTATCACACAAGGAATAACCCTCAACCTAATATAGTGGTTCCTACTTCTTTACCACCTTCTTAACCCATTCTTCCTCCTCCACCCCATCTTCCAAGCCAACAGTATGATTTGATAAACCAATTGCGTAATACCCCTGCCAAGA
Source organism: Thuja plicata (assembly GCA_018584345.1). Lineage (NCBI taxonomy): Eukaryota > Viridiplantae > Streptophyta > Pinopsida > Cupressales > Cupressaceae > Thuja > Thuja plicata. The sequence continues at coordinate 1,596,084 of MU223518.1, read as the reverse complement.
TTTCTTTATGGGAGCTTCTTCAAACTTCACCTACCTACCATGAAGCCTTGCAAAAATCTCTAGAAACTCTTCCTACTCTACCTCCTAATCAAGAGAACATCAATGCCTTCTTAAAGTGCATGCATGCTACCCTGGGTCCTCCTGACATTGTATTTACTCAAAAGGATTTACCTTCTAAAGGAGTTCAGAATCAATATGATGCTCTTATGGTTGTTGTTACTATAAATAAGAGTATCATTCATAGGACCTTGATTGATAATGGATCTGGGCTTAATATTTGTAGCATGGACATGCTCAAAGTGATTAACATTGATCTTCCAACTATTCAACCTGACAATGCTCCTATACATGGCTTTGATAACATTGATAAGAACACTTTGGACATCATTACCTTACCTATAAAACTAGGTCCAGTCATCCTGAATACTCCTTTTCATGTTATGCATGGACCTCTTAATTATAACCTCCTTTTGGGTAGACCTTGTTTGCATGAGATGCATGTTGTTCCTTCCACCCTTCACCATAAAGTCAAGTTTATTCACAACAACATGGTGTATACACTTCATGCGGATGATGCACCAAATCCTTGTTTGAATATTCAAGCTCCCAATACTCCTATTCCTAATAGTAATCCTTCTTCCTCTAATGCTCTTCCTGGAGATGATTGGGGAACCTTGGATTTTAATCCTACCTTTATTGGAGAGTATAAGGTTTCTAATCTTGATTTTATGAAGCAACAAAGAGAGTTTCAACAATGAGCTTTTGCTTCTACTTCTCATTCCCTTTGTAATAACTTTGTCACTACTTCTACCCACTATGACTCTATCAAACCTACTAATGATAACATGGTGACTATTGAAGTTCCATTGACTCCTTCTGATATGGCTTCTTGTTATGTTCCTGGTTATCATTTACTAGTTAAACAAGGATTCCATGGTCAAGGATGTGGTAAGCATAAACATGGAATTCAAATGCCCTTACAGAATGGGGGGCGTGAGAATTCTTATTGATTGGGATTTAATCCTCAACAACACATCAATGTTACCAACATCTCAAATAACACTTCAAAACATGATGAACCTATGAAGGAATTTGACCAAGAGGTTCTTTTTCTTAAACTCCTTTGTGCTAAGATGATTACTAAACCTAAACACAAAAAGAAACGTAGTTCACCCTTGAAGAATCTTCCTTTTTGTTTGTATCATAGATTTAATGATCTCTCTACTAATGAATTTCAAGCTTTATATTATAAGATTAGACAGCTCATTAATAGTAAAGTTATTTCTATATCATGTGGCAATGAGTTGTATTTCAATCCCGTTTTCTCTAAATAACATTTATGTTCCTATTATGGAACTCCACATTATGTAAACAATGTTAGCCTAATCCTTGGGGTCTCTTTTTATTTGCATAGTGTTGTGAGCGATATAATAGGTCCCCTTTCATCCTTGTTCCTATGCTTGGGGGGCAAGGATTCCATCTCCTTCTTTTCTATCTTTTCGAGATCCACTTTTCCCTTGGTTAAGTAGTATCTATCTATTATGTGATATCCAATCATACATAAAAATTTTGGTTTGCATTGAGGATCTATGTCCTAGATTATAACCTATTTCATTGTTTGACATTGGGTTTCCATGGTTGATAAATCTCTCACCTTGGAAACTGAATAGCCTACTATCCCTCATAAGGGTTACTTTTTCACTTCTTGCATGATATACCTTTGCATTCATCCCTTCCATGGCCTCATAGGAGCTGTGACCTTCTTGGCTTGGACTGGGTGTTTTCTATATATATTGTCTTGATGTTGAAGAAGGATTTATCCTTGTTCTTTTCTTTCCTTAACATGTCAAAATAGTATGTTTTTTGCCATCTTAAGGAGGGGGGCATATACACGGCCTCCCTCGTTCTATATTATTGTATTTTTGTTCTAAACTTTTGTTTTGTAGCATGCTAAATCCTCTAAAGGTAACGCACATAAGTTGCTAACTCCTAAAGAGATACGCATTCAATTACAATTCAATATGCTAAATCCTCAGAAGGTAACAGACATAAGTTGCTAAATCTTGAAGAGATACACATTTTAAAAATGTATTCCATGGTGATATGAGGATATGGATCCATGGGTACTTCATAAAAGCCACCAGAATATGCACTATATATATGCACAAAGCTACCAGAAGGAGCACAACTTTGTGGGGTGACTATCAAGTGATTTCTTGGTGGGCCATCCTATCATTTTTTGTGGTTCACAGTGAGATACACACATCTTACAAGGTGAGCTAATCACACCCTCTCTCTTTTTTCTCTTTGACCAGTGATGTCTCTCTTATCATGATCTTAGGGTTGATAAAGACTTAAGTTCCTTGGGGCTTGAGGATTCCTTTGTCCCTTTTGATTTCAATAAGATTATCTTTTCTTCACGATCTCCTTTACCGAGAATTTGCTTTGAGTCCATACTCTTGCTAAACTGGGGGCTAAATGTATAGTCAAAAAATGGAAGCACTTCCATTGTAGACTGGTTTAGCCTTCCAAGTAAGTGTTTTGGGGTCATGTCAAGCACCTTGAATGGGTCTCTGACTTGGATCTAGATTTTTCCCCTATTTTGCCCCATTTCCCACTTTTCCAACCTATTTCTGGCATCCTAAACTGCAAACTGGGATTTTGACCTCAGGGTCAAGGTAAACCTTTTTGGGTCAAGGTCAACCTCAACCTTGACCTAGGTTAGAATTAACCTTTTTCTAACCTAGGGTTCAAATTTTAGATTTCTGGGGTTTCCAGATGTCAGGCTTTAGAAAAGTTTAAGTCCCGCTTCTGAGTCAGCTATTTTGGGTTCTAAAATGATGAGTTTTGAAATTATATTTAATAGAGGTCCTCTTCTAGGGATATAGGTCTAATTAGAATTAATTCTCCTATGTAGGCCTCTCTATAAGATTGTGCCCTAGATTTGTATATAAGAAAGCTTTTTCCTCTTATTTTCTCTAACCATCATCAAGCATAATCAAAAGCGCTCAAGAATTGAAGAGACAAGCTAAGAAGAAAGATTTTAAGAAAGAATATATTGAAGAATTCATCTACTCCCAAGCATCCATGAATTAAAGTACTTTTAAGCACTCAATTCATCAAGGAGATCCATTGGTAGCCATTGAAGGATTCAAGCTCTATGGAGCCCTCTTGTTGAAGATTTCTCCATCCATATTCTTCCAAGCCTTTTCTTCTTCCAAGATCCATTCAAGATTGGTGTTCAAGATCTAAATGAAATTGATTTGAGGCATCCTACATTCTACATTATACATCCATTTGGTGCATACATACTTATGGATCCATGGATTTGAATCCACCACAAGGGCTTCTATACAAGCAAGGTGAATTTGTTTATTTACTTTGTTTATTTATGCAATTTCAATTAAATTATAACGTTAATTACAAAAATGGGGTTTGAATAAGGAAAACCCCTCCCCCCCAAAAAAACAAACTATTTTTCTTGTAGGTACAGGTTCGGAACAGCAAATTAAAGTGCAGATCTAGATACCCTTTTTTCGAAAACTTTCAGGATCTCCAAATAGATTTTCCGTTGGAGTTGTGCAGCTCAAGGTCAACATTTTGGGGTCAAGGGTGACATTTCAGGGTAAAGGTTGACATTATTTTTAGGGTCAGAATCAGAGTTTGATTCTTCCCTAGGTCAAAATCAGAGGTCGATTCTACCCTAGGTCAGAATCAAAAATTCTGGGTCAAGGTCAACATTGACATGAGGGTACGAATTGGAAATGTGTTAGATCAGAAAATGATTTCTGGGTTTTGTAGATCTCACAGTTTTGGTTCAGGATCTCAGAAATTAATAGTTTTTTAGAGCATCTGATAGGTTTTTCCGTAGGTTCTTTTTTAGAGGTATGTATTTTATTCCATTTTTCTTTGCAAACATTTCTAGATTTACACCCCTTATCATTATAATTAAATGTAATGTGGATAATATGTGCATAGGGACACTTTTATGAGAAAATATCCATTTTTCTAAACCCTATCCATATTTTATTCTTTACACTACCGAGTGATCTTCATTTCACCTTCTTCCTCCTTATCCTTCTGCAATTCTTTCCACCACAAAGTTGCATGTCCTTTTAACTTTATCTGTGCCAACCTTAGTCTCCAAGGGCCTTTGATGTCTTATAACTCAAAGTAATCTTCCAACTCACCTATCCAATCAATCAAATCCTTTGGATTCAATGCACCTTGGAATTTAGATAATTCTAAGCTATAATCAACACCTAGCCTTTCTATAGGTCTCACCAACTGGTCAAATACATCAATCCCAACAAATCTAGCAACATTTGTAGCTCCAAATCCCCCTACAACCTCCTAAAAACCATCATCAGATCTAGGATTCTTGTGCAATCTAGCAACAGTAGTCTTGATCCCTTCCATGACCTCATTCCTCAAACTAGTCATCTCATTCCTAATATCATCTTGGAGATCTTCTGTTATCTACTCTATCAACCCGAAGTTAATTCTTGGTGGAATCCTTCTAGATCTTGGGTGTAGTTGCCTCCAATTGGCAATCTATTTCACCAAAATGATACCCTAACCCTTGAAAAACCCTAGTCCTAAAAAAACAATCCAACCAGCATCAACAAATCATATTCCCGGCCACCTTGTGAAAATCCTTCACTAATGTGAGTTAGATCCGATCTCTACCACCTCACAACAATGTTAGGAATTCCACAAGTCCAAAACCTTAGATCGAAGCCACTGTAATATCTAAACCTTCACTCTGATACCACCTGATGCAGTCAAGGTAGGAGAATCCCCTTATGATGTCCAAGCCTTGTTGCAAGAGTCAAAACAGTGGAAAAACAAGTGACAACAAGAAAAAAAAGATTTGTATCCAAACAATAACTTTATCCAATAGAATTTATTCATACATGTCAGGCTTTAAGGTTGATGAAGGGGACTCCCCTTAATACCACAAGTACACGACAAAAAACAAAGAGAAACAACAGAAATTTGCAAGAACAAAAAATTGGCTTCTTATTGGACCCACAAATGTGAAATTACAAACTTCAGAATTACAATATCAAAAGCCACATGGGCATCCCTTACAATAATCTATAGGACAAAGCCTCAAATAACCACCTAGAACTGCCCTAGAAAACACCACGGGCCTTCCTTAAATAGGCAATTTTCCACCGCCCAAGAAGGTTCCAGAAATCTAGCCGTTAAGGCTGACTACCCTTAGCATTGAATTATTTTTCACTTTTATTACAAAAGGGTCGGCTTTAAATATTTACAAAACATGAGATTAGGTAGCCCAACTTCTGGAAGCCATAACTTTTGAACCGTAGCTCCGATTGGCTATTATCACCACTTTTTGGAAAGGGGAGATCGCGATCTACAGTACCTAACTTGCAAAGTGCTACTTAGTTGGGGGTTCGACCTCGATTCGGAGCCTCTAAGGTTCTGAAAATTGAGCTCAAAGGTTTTGCACCCTAAAATCTCAACAGTAAATCCTTAATAACTTCACCAATACAGATGATCTAGTAATGAAATTCAACTGGCATTCTTATATGACTAAGATGAACCTTCACCTGGAAAATTTGAACATTCTGAGTTCAAATGACAACCTTACTAAAAATAGTAAGTTTCCAAAAATAGCATCTTTGTACAAAATAGCCCTTATTGAATAGAAAAACACATATTTTTGGGTGATGCAAGATTGCCCTTACACCTAGGATGCTCCTACATCAGACACCCAAGGTAATTTGAGAAGTGACCCTGTCACATCTTAGGTGTGCAGAGGAAAACCAAGCTAGTCAACATCCTCCTTTGTTAGCCATGATGAATCTTCTACAGGTCGTCCTCTCCATTTAACCAGATATTCTTCATATGTACTGTTCCTTGTGCTTCTGCCAACATGACTATCTAGTATATCTTCAATCTCCTTGTTAGCTAAAGTAGTAGCTGGAGTACTCTACTGTATTTTTGTGACCTCGCCTTCAACACCCCCTTCATGGTACTCTATCAAATCTGCAATGTTAAATACTGGTGAAATATTCAACTCAGTAGGCAATTCTACCTCATAACCATTTCTTGAATCATGCTTCTTCAGTATCTTACATGGCCCAAACTTCTTCATTTTCAACTTGTTATATGTACCAACTGGAAATCGCTCCTTCCGCAAATGAACCATGACTTCATCCCCAACCTGAAATTCTTTTTGCCTCCTTCTCTCATCTGCCTTAGCTTTATACTGTGCATTCATCTTGGCAATGTGCTTCCTCACCTCCTCATGGATGTTCTTCAAATGTTCTGCAAAATTTCTAGCTTCAGCACTACTTATCTCTCCTTTGTCATATCTTCCTCAACTCTGAAGCATTTCTGGGACTACTTCCAAATACAATCTGGAATGGTGATTTACCAGTGCTCCTATTGACATAATTATTGTAAGAAAATTATGCCTATTGTAGAATCAAATCCTAGCCTATTGGCTTATCTCCAACCAAACATCTCAGCAAATTTCCCATACTCCTATTCACCACCTCTGTCTGTCCATCCGTCTGTGGATGATGTGATGAGATGAACTTCAAGTCTGTCTTCAATTTATTCCACAATGTGTGCCAAAAATATCCAACAAACTTAGTGTCTTGATCTGAAACTATACTCTTTGGCAGACCATGTAGTCTCACCACTTCTCTGAAAAACAATTTAGCCACATGAATAGCATCATTTGTCTTCTTATAAGGAATGAAATGTGTCATCTTTGAAAACCTGTCAACCACCACAAAAATTGAATCATGTCCCCGTTGAGTCCTTGGTAAACCAAGAACAAAGTCCATACTGATATCCTCCCAAGGCTTCTCTGGTACAGGTAATGGTTGATAC
>MU223518.1:1560952-1578407 GCA_018584345.1 Thuja plicata | reverse complement strand
CCACCTTCTACAAAAGGATTTTAGATGTGATGCACTTGTTAGAATGCAACTACATAAGTCTTTGATCTGATGATGTATGCAATCTCTAATTGCTGATAATAGATCCAATAAAGCTTCCTATGTATGACTAATCATCTTTTCATGACTGAATAATACCTTTGTCTGCTCATCGGTAGCCTCTGTGTGTTCTTGATAACTGATGTGATCTATTTCTGAACTTTGCATGAATTCTACCTTCTTCTCCTTAGAAGCTCTTTGTGGCTATCAACAACAATGAATTCATAATTCATAATTGATTGAACATCTATTTATACTAGATTTTAGCTCTATTCTTGATTCACGCTTCGCAAGTTAACTCTAGATCCAAGGTTTACAACTTGACCTTGATCTTTAGTTAGATATGTTTTAGATCTGTTAGAATTATTTAAAACATTTACATAAAGCTTGCTTGAACCTAAAGTAATGATTTAAAACAAATTAAAACTCTAAAAATAGAATTACAATGCTTTATCTGACGTGTAAAAATCAGATCCACTTTTTTTGAGTTCTCTAACTAACTGTCGGTTCTGACGGTCAGTTTTCTTTGTCGTCGGTTTTCCTTTCTTGAACTGTTCATTGGGTATGATTTTTTTTCTCTGTTAGTTTTTTTCTCAAAACTGTATCGTCAGTGATTGTCTTCATGTTATGTTATTGACCCATTGGTTATGTCCTTTTCACTTTGTCGATGTAACACTTGTTAGTGTTCGTCGGTCAATTCCATACTTAGTATTTTTCTCGTGACATTTTTGTTCTGTCAAGTATGCTTGCTATCCACCGGTTATGCTTGTAGTCTGCCAATAATGCTTGTACCGATGATCTTTATCAATGGTTTTCACTAAGTGTACTAATGGCAAAATTAATGTCATCAATCTCCCCCTTTGACATTAGTATCAAAAACATGATATGTGCAATATACTGAATGTATTAGTATGTACACCTATGTATACTCCTTCCTTAGTCATTTGAATGAATCCCCCTATGTATATGTCGGTAAGTGTAAGTATATATACATATCCTTATGTACTGTTCTTTTCCCCTTTTTTTGATATATTGTACATAACTATCATTATATATTTGTTCCTTCTGTACATACAATAAACATTTCCTTTCTATTCCTCCTTTTTTGATAATAAAGGAAAAGGTACTTACATTTTGTCAAAAAGGTGGGATTGTGAGGATTTCATCTCCTCCATCATCTTTTTTCATTTATCCTTTAGCATTTCTAGAGCCATGTGTTCAAGTGATATCCTTACATGTATATCATAGATGTTGTCTACTACAGACATCTTTGGGGTTGCAATTAGGTTTCTTGCTTCTGAAATATTCAGCTGTAGAATAGTAAGATTAGGCAAGATGTGTGCCTGTAGTTCTGTAATCTCACCTCTTAGTTGTGTTTTAGCATCCCATATTTCTTGTCTTAGCCTGTTAGCCTTAATGACCTTTTCATGATGTGCCTTGATACTATCTGCATTTGAGGTTAGGCTTTGTGTACTTGTTGTGACATTAGAATCTATTTCTTCTAACTTGTCACTATTTTATTTTGTAAAATTTTCAAGCCTGCACATCTTTTGAACTAAGGTAATTGCCTCAACAATCATTGGCTCTAATTGATCAGTTAGTTCAGAGAGATTTACCTTGTTCAATGCCACTTCTTGGCTGATTTGATCAATTAACTTGTATTGATAATTTTTCTTTGCTTGTTCTTCCATAGCTTGTTCTGCATCTATATTCTATTCTTTGATTGCGTCGGTGAGAACAACTATTTTCTCCTTAACTGTAGCATTTTGTTCAAGTTTCACTTCAGGAACCAGTTGTTGGAGAATGTCTCTTGCCTTGTCAAGTGCAATTGTTTCCCTGTGTTCATGTATCATTTTTTTTCTGAATGGCTTTCCTTTGGCATAGCACTCCAAATTCTTGAAGTTTATCACTATCCAAAGTAGTAATATCCCAGTTTGGGACTTCTATTACTTCATCTAGTGTAACAGCCAAAATGTCTTTGTTCAATGCTTTCTTCTTCTTCTTCTTTGGCTGGGTGGTAGATTGATGTACTACCATTTGTAAAGCTTGAGATTGGGTGGATTTGGTAGGTGAGGGTCGAGAAGATGAAGCATCCTTTTGTATCTGTTTTGAGTCCACCGGCTGGTTTGGTGAAGACGTCTCCTCATTTTCCTTAGGTGTATCAACATATATATATTCTTTGAGTTTTGTACCTTCATCCTACTTGACTCCTTCACTTTTATCTTTTTCTTCACCCTTTCTCAGTTTACCCTCTGTTTTGTTATCAACTTCTTTGTTTTGTTCATTTGACACTTCTTGCTAATTATCAGTTGCATCTTTCATTTCTGTATATGTATCCTTTTGAGTGTTAGATGCATCTTTGTTTTCATCAGTACCCATATCCTTGGTTATATTATCATCTTTCTTAGATGATTTATCCTAACTTGATTAAATATCAATAGCATCTATTAATATATTCATGTTTTTTAGTGTATTGACTACTGTAGTGTCAATAGCTCAATCATGTCCGTCGGTATTGCCCTTTGCAATATTTATGTCTTCATCTTTTTATACTTTTGCTGTAGGGTCTTGTCTCATGGTATCATTGACAATGTTGTCTAACCATGATTCATCATTTATATCATCAGTTAAATTACCTTTTATTGATAACTCTTCTTTGGTAACTTCTTCATTGTCTAAACTAATGTGAATTGGACTTGTTGGTACTTGATTTTCCTCACTGTTGTCGGGCCATTCTTCATCTACAATATTAACCTATTTCTGGCCAATTATTTGTACCTCTTCACTATCTAACTCATCTATTGAGTTATCTTTCTAAGTGATGGTTTCCTTCTCCTAACTTCTCTCCTTATTAGGATTGAGTATCTTGCTCCATTTATCATGAGTTTCTTGTTCTAGCTCTATAAGATTCTCTTCAAGAAATTTGTAAGCTCTCATTTTGGGTGAGAAGTTTTTCTCATATTTCTCCATGATTTCATTTATTTCTTCTCTTTTTGATTCAGGAGGCATAAGAGAAACAAGTACTCTTTCTCTTATCCATTTCTCCTCATGGAGTGCAAATGTGAACCTAGAAGATAATCTAATCAATAGTTCTTGTGGTACATCACGTGTAGTGAATTGAAGTGGGACATAATAGTGTCTGCACATTTTATCTATAATTGCATCTTCAATCTTATTTTTTTCTATAGAATCCCATTTCAACCATTTCCTAATCTTAGGATGTGCAATAGATGAAGCTTCTGAAATGTACTTACATATTTCATCAAGGTTTTTAGTAGTTGATGTTACCTTTGTTGTTTCCTTTGTTTGTTTGATTGCAGTGTCATGCTCATCCATAGCTGAGTCCTCTAAATCTTCATTTGTCTGAACAAATTTCCTCCTTTTGGTAGGTGTCCTAACTTGTTGTTTTCCCTTTGATGTGTCAGGTTTCCTTTTATACACCTTTCCTTTTATCATGGGAGAAGGAGTTGCATCCTTTGTTGTCTAACTCCTTGTTCTTGACTTCTTACGTGGAGGAGGAGGTGGTGAATCAGATTGTTCTTCCTCTGATTCATTTTCCTTTGTTGTATCACTGATGGGTAGCTGGTCCTCGGTGAGTTCCTCCTTACCCTCTTGTAGCTTCTCTGTTATTTCCCTCCTATCATCAATGGCTAGTGTTCTTTCATTTTCATCTTTTCTAGCATCATTCATGACATCAATCATTTTCACCATCTAAGCTTCTTGACTGATTTGAAGCATTTTGATTTTATCTGTCAGATGTAGATTGACCTCTTGTAGACTTGTGATTTCTTCTACTAATGCGTCTAAATCTTTTCTCATTGATGACTCTACTGTATCAAAGTAATCTTGTATTTATAATTCTTTATAGTCTTTCTCATTCAGACTGGTTGCCATAATCTTTCTTTCATCAAGAAGTTTTCTTAATTTGATTCTTGCCTCTTTATATTGCTCATAATTTATCTGCATCTGTAGCTGCTCATTCTCAATAGTCATGTCCAATCTATACTTTTCCATTGCTCTAATCTTTTCTCTCAAGTATTTAAGCTTTTCAAGAAAGAGACTTAGCTCTGATACCAATTGTTGGAATTATATTGGAATGATGTACTGAGAGGGGAGGGATGAATCAATACCTCTAAAACTTTTCTTGGTTAGCCCATTAACCCTTAGTCATCAGTTTGTAAATTATCTTATCTAATTAATCATCTTTCTTTATGTATATGCAATCATAACATAAGTTCTTTAATATGTAACCATACAAGAAACATTCATGAAAATATATAACACATGACACAAGATATGATATCACAAAAAACTCCTATTAGGAAGTAAAAACTACGGTGGGGATTATTATCCACAAGACTTCACTATCTGCAGATAAGAAGGGGCCGGTTAATGCTTACAATTGGTCACTTCTGATGACCTACCCTATTAGGAGTATTACAGTGGAGACCTGTTAAGATCTACTTCGTTTGAAGCTTTAGCAACACTATTAAGGGTGCACTCTATTAAGAGATTTGTAAAGAATGGTTAAGTTCACCTTCTACAAAAGGATTTTAGATGTGATGCACTTGTTAGAATGCAACTACATAAGTCTTTGATTTGATGAAGTATGCAATCTCTAATTGTTGATAACAGATCCAATAAAGCTTCCTATGTATGAGTAATCATCTTTTCATGACTGAATAATACCTTTGTTTGCTCATCGGTAGCCTCTGTGTGTTCTTGATAACTGATGTGATCTATTTTTGAACTTTGCATGAATTATGTCTTCTAATCCTTAGATGATCTTCATGGATATCAACAACAATGAATTCATAATTCACAATTAATCGAACATCTATTTATACTAGATTTTAGCTCTATTCTTGATTCATGCTTCGCAAGTTAACTCTAGATCCAAGGTTTACAACTTGACCTTGATCTTAGTTAGATATGTTTTAGATCTGTTAGGATGCTTGAAAACATTTACATAAAGCTTGCTTGACCCTCAAGTAATGATTTAAAACAAATTAAAACTCTATAAATATAATTACAATTCTTTATCTGACGTGTAAAAATCAGATCCACTTTTTGCGGGTTCTCTAACTGACTGTCAGTTCTGAGGGTCAGTTTTCTTTGCCGCTAGTGTTCCTTTCTTGAACTGTTCGTCGGGTATGCTTTTTATGCTCTGTCGGTTTTGTTCTCAAAACTATATCATCAGTGATGATCTTCATGTTATTTTATTGACCCGTCGGTGATGTCCTTTTCATTTTGTTAGTGTAACACTTGTCAGTGTTCGTCGGTCAATTCCATACTTAGCATTTTTCTCATGACCTTTTCATTCTATCAGGTATGCTTGTTGTTTTTCGGTTATGCTTGTAGTCCATCGGTAATGCTTGTACCGATGATCTCTGTCAATGTTTTGCACTAAGTGTACTAATGGCAAAATTAATGTCATCACTTAAACCACACAATATTAGAAAAATTAACTATTGATGCTACATACTCAGCTTCAGCTGTAGATTGTGAGGTGCAATTTTGTTTCTTTCTTGTCCATGAAACTAATCTTTTTCCTTAAAGAAATGGTCCTCTTGTGGTGCTTTTCCTGTCATCCACATTTCCATCCCAATCAGAATCAATATAGACTCTGAGTTCAAACTTGTCTTTCTTTTTGTAATACAGACTGTAGTCATCTATTCCTTTCAAATATCTTAGAATTATTTTTACCGCTATCATATGTGTTTCATTTGGATTGAGAGAAAATCTCACAAAAATACCAACAACCAGTGCAATATCAGGTATGTTGTGCACAACATATTGCAACTTTCCAGTCATTGATCTATAAAGGGTTTGATTCACTTCTTTTGTATCATCATTTTTTGTTAACTTTTGTCGAGTAGCCATGGGTGTACTAACCAATTTTGAATCTTCCATTCCAAAATTTTTTAGTATCTCCTTGACATATTTTGATTGATCATATAGATACCGTTCTTCATCTAATATATTTGTAAGCCAATTTTTTTTTTTATCTTACCAAACATAGACATCTCAAATTCAATTTGCATCTCCTTTGTAAATGCTTGGCATAACATATCTTGTCCACTAAATATAATGTCATCAACAAAAATTTCAGCCAATAAAGTAACTTTGTTTTTCTCTATCTTCAAATAGAGATTGTTGTTGTCATTGGTTCTTGCAAATCCAATCTTTAGGAAATAATTGTGCAGTCTCTCATACCATGCTCTTGGTGCTTTCTTTAGTCCATATAGTGCTTTATGTAGTTTTCAAACCATGTTTCTCTTGCTTGGGTCAACAAATCCATTAGCTTGTTCAATGTAAACTTCTTCTTCTAATATCCCATTTAGAAATTTTGACTTTACATCCATTTGATAGACTTTAAAACCTTTGTAGGCTACATATGCAAGTAATGATCTTACTCCTTCCAATCTTGCAACTGAGGTGAATGTTTCTCCATAATCAATTCCTTCCTCTTGTGCATAACCTTTACATACTAGTCTAGCTTCATTTCTTGTTACCTCTCCATGTTCATTTATCTTATTTGTGAATACCCACTTAGTACCAATTACATTCTTGTCATTCGGCCTAGGTACAAGTGTCCAAGTCTTATTCTTCTCAATCTATTCAATTTTTTCATTCATGGCTTGTATCCAATCTTCATTGTCTAAGGCATCTTTTACTGTTTTAGGCTCAAAATCACATAACAAGCATGAATCCTCTCTCAACTTGCTTCTTGTCATAACTGCAAAATTCTTCGATCTTATGATTTGATCAGGTTTATGGTGTTTCCTTACATAGTTTACTAGAGTAGGTTCTTTTTCAGGTTGATCATTCATGTCTAATTCGGGTTAATTATGTGACTCGGCATCTCCATCAGATAGCTCAACAATTACCTCTTGTTGCCTGACAGCTTCATTCTGTGACTGGGAAGGTGCTAGCTGTTGCTCGGAAACCTCTTTCTTAGGTTTAGGTAATTCACTAGAATCTTCCTCATCCATATAGATGAATGATTTGTAACTTTTAGATTCCTGTGTGCTTTCAGCTTCATTTCTTTCTGCATTCTCATCAATTCTAACATTTTCACTTTCCACAATTTTGTTAGTGTTAGAATTCAAACACTTGTATGCTTTGCTTTTAGTTGAATAACCAAGAAATATGCCTTCTTCACCTTTAGCATCAAGTTTTCCATTTTTTTTATCCTTCAGTATGAAACATTTTCTTTAAAAAACTTTGAAATATTTTACATTAGGTGCATACCCATACCATAGCTCATAAGGTGTAGCATTAGTACCTTTCTTGACTTGTACTCTGTTCAGGGTATAGACTTCTATACTTATAGCTTCTCTCCAATATTTATGTGCAACATTTTTCTCCATCATTAGTGTTCTAGCACAATCCATGATAGATTTGTTTCTTCTCTCAGCAATACCATTCTGTGGTGGTGTCCTAGGCATGGACATCTATATTTTTATCCCTTGGTCATTGCAGAACCTGTTAAACTCATTAGAAACAAATTCACCTCCTCTGTCAGATCTTAAACATTTCAGGCTTTTACCTGTCTCCTTTTCAACTTTTTCCAAGTACCACTTAAATAACTGGAATGCATCATATTTTTCTTTAAGAAACATGACAGTCATCATTCTTGAGTAATCATCTACAAATAGAATAAAGTATCTATCTCCATAGTAACTTTTCTCACCAATGGGACCACAAAGGTTAGTATGAACCAATTATAGAATTCCCTCAGAAGTATGAGTCTTTCTCTTGAAACTAGATTTGGTCATTTTTCCTAATTGACATTGCTTACACATTGTATTTTCAGGTTTCTTTAACTTAGGCAGCCCTCTAACCTTTTTCAATTTACTTATGCTTCCCAAGTTACATCAAAGTTTATATGACATAGCCTTTTATGCCATAACGAAACATTATTATATTGTGCAAACAAGCATGTCTCATCAGCTAAGTCTAGATAGAATAAGTTACCTTTTGTTTTCTCACCACTTCCAACTAATTCTCTAGTGGCATCATAGATATTTGCCTTCTTGTGATGGAATTCAACTCTGTAACCAGAAGTATTCAACTGTGCAACACTCAATAAATTATAATTAAGATCATCAACCCAATATACATTGTCACATCTGATCTTGTAAGTCAAGTTAATTGATCATTTCCCTTTAACAAGACATGGTGCATCATTACCAAATTTAACATAACCACCTTTACACCAATCTAAGGTTTCAAATTTATCTTTATCACCAGCCATGTGATGTGAAAAACAACTATCAATAATCCAATGATCACCTTTACTCATATAAGAAATTAGTGGAGTTTTCTCATCATCATCAGAATCATCTTTCATAGCAACATACACAACTTCTATATCATTTTCATCAGAATTGTCAGTTTCACTGTCAGAAGCTTCTTCAGCTATATAACAAGATTTCTTACCTTTGTCTTTGTAATCTTTATACTTTTTGAAGTCTCGGTCATCCTTTCTATCTTTGTACTTGTTGTCCCTTCTTTCCTCTTTATCATTCTTATTAGGACTTCTTGCATCAATATGACCTACTTTGTTACATGAAAAACAAATGATAGGAAGTTTACCTTTGAATTGTACTTTTCCTCTAGACAGTCATTTTGCCATGAGTGCTTCAAGTTCTTCCAGATCATATCTATAGTGTCGTTGTCACTCTTCACACATTTTTTTCCTTTCTTTGATTTGTTTAGGACCAACTAGGATCTAAATGCAAATTCAATAGCTTGTGGAGTATAGTTATCAAAACTTGACATCTCAAATGCAGTAAGTCTGCCTACCAGACCTTCCAAATTCAAATTATTATTAGGAGTACATCTTAACTCTTGAATTGCAGAGACTCTAATTGCATATACAGGAAGAAGTGTTCTTGGTACCTTGCTCATAATGGTGTTATCATCAATGGTTCCCTTAGCTCCTCTAATAGAATTTACAACTTCCTTTATCCCACCATACTATTGAACTATATTTTCTCCTTCTTGTATTTTTATTTCATCAAACTTACCTCTTAAACTTTCAGATTTGGCTCTTGGGTATGTGCAGGATCATGGTATGCCAAACCAGGCCCTTAAGTGGCAATGAAAATTTAGAAAATCAGGTTTAGGAAAGTTGACATAAAAATTTGAACAAGTTATCAATATTATATAAAAAATGTGCTAGAAGAGAATTTGTAGAAATTTGAATTTAGTTTCTTTTCTACAAGACATTCTTTAAAAAAAATTTCTATATGGTGAAATTTCAAATTTATATTTAGTAGTATGAATTTTTTCAGGAAAAAGATAAGAAGTAGGTGTATGTCTGACCACCTTAAACACAATAAAATGATAATATTTTTTTACAATATTATAGATATAAGTAGTAGACTCATGTCCGGATGTGATACATATTTTTTTGTAATTTTTTTCAAAGTAAATAATTAATTATGATTTTTTCTACTACAAATTTTTCAAAATATAAATTTTTTTATGTCTGACCACCTTAAGTTAGTCTAAACTTCATCAAATTGAAAACTCTATATTTTTTATTGTAGTAGTAAAAGCATAGAATGTGACTCATGTTTAGGATTACACAAATGTTATATTGTTTGAAAGCTATGGCTATTTTGCAATCAGTCTATAAATCAAGACTAAAAAGATAAGAAGTAGGTGTATGTCTGACCACCTTAAACACAATCAAATGATAACATTTTCTTACTAGATTCTAGATATAAGTAGTAGACTCATGTCCGGATGTGACGAATATTTTTTTGTAATTTTTTTTCCAAGTAATAATTGATTATGATTTTTCTTCTACAACTTTTCTAGAATATTAGAACTCATGTGTCTAACCACCTTAACTTAGTCTAAACTTAATCAAATTGAATTTTTTTTCTTTTTTTCTTATAGTAGGTGAAGCATAGAATGCGACACATGTTTCAGATTTAAAAAATGTTATACCATTTGACAGTTATAGATATTTTTCAATTAGTCTACCAATCAGGACTTCTTTTTCACATCGCCACTTTTTTGGCATACCATGATCCTGCACATACCCTCTTAGTACATTTGTATCACCTCCATAGATGGTTGCAAGGACATCCCACATTTTCTTTACAGTTGTACAATTCTTTATGTCTTCAAACTCACGATAGTTCAGAGATGATGCAATCTCCAACATTTCTTGATTGTGTTCCTTCTTTTCGCTTAACTGTGCAGCTGTAGTAGGTGTAGTGGGGGCTACATAATCATGTTCAACATAGTGCTTAGTAGAATCACCAATACCAGACATATGCAATTTTATCAAATTTTGTCATGCGGGGAAATTATCTTTGTTCAACTTTGGTACCTTCAAACTATTTTCAAGAGACCAAAGCTCTAATACCAATTGTTAGAATGAGTTCAAAATAACTGAGAGGGGGTGAATCAATTATCCTCAGGTCTAGATGTACCAAATTAAATTTTATACCACTTTGAACAACTTAGATCTGCTCAGTCAACAATAGCATAAATCAACAATATACATATGCAGTTTTACTATTCAAATGTAATCAGCTTGTAGAAACTTAACAATAAAACACAACATAAATATTCACACAAGTTGACATCAGTATTTAACATGGAAACCCAATTTGGGAAAAACCACCAATAATATTCTATCAAGTTTTCACTCTTCTGAAGTGAGTTCTGTTAGGAGCCAACCTTGTTAAAGGTTACAAAGCACATTGCTAAATGTGACCTGGTTAAAGGTTTTAATCACCCTATCAGGAGTGGCCTTATTACAGGACTTAGAACATTCCACTTGAATGTCACCTTGCTTAAAGGATTTATACAATGACTGTTAGGTCAACCTGGTTAAAGGATTTTGACTTATACAATGGTTAAAAATTAATTAGCAGGTGTGATCTGATACATACAACTTACTTTGTGAATCCAGATCCAATTTAGCTCTAATGCTAATTCACTGAGTGGCCTCCATTCTCATTTCAATATTTAGATTTTCTTGGAAATCCATCAAGAAATCACTCTCGCAACTTTTTTCTTCTCTGTTCAACCTTCTCTGCTAGATCATACCAATCAGTCAATTAACTATGCAATCCTCTTGCATACACTTCTTACACACTCTCTCTCAATGAATAACCCGTGAGGTTATCGTATACCTCTTCATCTAGGTCAGATAAATCTTTTGCCAATCAATCAAGATCGTAGATCTTAGGTTAGGTCAAATCCAATGGATCTTTCCATCTATACATTTAATTTACTTCTCCAAAGCAATCACTAATTAAATATTTGATCCATGCATTAATTATGGTTACCCATGCATTTAAATAGTGTGGACCAATCCTTCTTATCCTCAATTAATTTTACATATCCCAATAAAATCAATTATGTCCGCCAAAGATCTCAAATCTCAACAATTACCAAAATACTATTGCTCAGCCAACACTATGTTCTTCCGCTCGGTCATCATTGGTTTCCTCGGCAATTTACTGGCACTCGATCATAATTGACTTCACCCGACATTGTATGCACCCTAAAATGGTCACCTAGACTATGGGCCCCCATTCTTCAAATTTATCAAATAACCACAATCAATTTATCAAATTCCTGAATCAATGCTTTGCAACATTTTCAATTCAAATCAATTTCCTTGATCAAATCATAATTAATTTAATTATTTCAATATTTCCTAAGGTTTGATCATTTCATCAGTAATCTTATTTAATTAAAATAAAACATATCTTTTAATTAAATAAAATAATCTTATTTAATTAAAATAAATCTTTTAATTAAATGATCTTATCTTATTTAATTAAAATCTCTCTTTTAATTAAATAATATTATCTTATTTAAATTAAAATCTCTATTTTAACTAAATAAAATAATCTTATTTAATTGAAAGAAAATCCTTGTTTAATTAAATAAATAAAATCCCCACTTAAAGCTCTGTTTTTGATGAAAAAAAGAAAATAAATCAAATAAAAAATAAATTAAACTCCTTTTTCTCCACACACATTCCTAAGTGGTGGGCTTTTTCCTCTTACTTTCCTTTTTAGGGATTTATCCCACATTGCTCTTGAGGATGCATTCCTCTCCACACTTTCCTTTATAAGGAGCCCTCTCCTTCTCATTTTAGGAATAAAATCAAAGATATAGAATTTTTATGCTATTGTTATGCTGCAGGTTTGGAGAACAATTTTGGAGAAGAATTTGAGCACTTGAGCTTGGATATTGCAACTTCTCTCTTCTTGTCTTCTTCTTTCATGCCCCATGGAAATCCATTTAGATTAATTTTGCACTTGCATATTAAATTAGATTCATGTTTCCTTTCATAGATTAATCTTGCATTTGTATTTCCTTTCATAGAATAATCATGCATTGTTATCATATAGATTAATTTCCTTTCTTGCATTATTATCATATAGAATAGCTTTCATTTGCATGCATACTTGATGACCATGGAGACTAGCATTCTTTCTTATCCTCTTTGAATCTCTAATGTTATGGTGTACTTGCATGGGCACAAGCTAGGTCAATCTGAGGGCCTCCATTATAAACTTTTGCACTCCATGAATAGAGAGCTATGAGTCGCCATTCGAGACCTCATCCTTGAGAAATATTGAATATAATGACTCATAGAAGTGTGACACATTTTTAGCACACATTTTTGCCACCCACTGTGGGGCAGAACATTTGTTTCTGTCATCACATTCAAAAATTCCTTCTATCTTCTATCTATTATTCTCTTAGTGTCTTTAAAGCTCTCATTTTGAGAAAAATTTGACCCCACCATCACATTTGGATCGCTGTTTTAGTTGAAAATGATAATAAACTTGCCCATATTTGATGAAAGTCAAATATGTGGCAAATATTTTTGCCCAATCAAGCTTGTACGAAAGTCAAGGCAAATTTTGGATCATCTCTACACACAGCCCGAGGTAGATTTTCAAAAAAAAAATTCTAAAAAAATCAAAATTAAAAAATCAATTTTGTTTACTATGTTAAATTTGACACCTATATGACCATCAAAATCTAGGCTTTCTGTGACGGCCCCCAGCCTGTCAATTTTAATGCCACAATCTGTTGATGTCAGTAGGGTTTGAAAAGTCTTAGCCTTCACCGTTGGAGTTTTTGAAACTGCAGTCTAGTTGTTAGAATGAATTTAGAATAACTAAGAGGGGGGGAATTAGTTATCCACAGGGCTAGATGTGCCCATTGAAAATTTATACCCAATTAAACAACTCAGATCTGCTCGGTAGTGATAGCATAAGTTAACAATATAAGTATGCAATTTACTATTCAAATGAAATAAGCTTACAGAAACTTAATAGTAAAACACAGTATAAACATTCACACAAGTTGACACCAGTATTTAATGTGGAAACCCAATTTGGGAAAAACCACTAATAACATGCTATCAAGTTTTCACTCTTATGAAGTGATGCCCTGTTAAGAGCCAACCCTATTAAAGGTTACAAAATACATTGCTAAATGTGACCTAGTTAAAGGATTTAATCACCTTGTCAGGAGTGGCCTTGTTAGAGGACTTAGAACATTCCAATCTGAATGTCACCTTGCTCAAAGGATTTATACAATGACTGTTAGGTCAACCTGGTTAAAGGATTTCAACTGATACAATGGTTAGAAAGTAATCAGTAGGTTTGATCTAATTCATACAACTTACTTTGCAATCCATATCCAATTCATCTCTAATGCTAATTCACTGAGTGGCCTCCATTCTCATCTTAAACTCCAGATCTGCTTGGGAATTTGTCAAGCAATCTCTCTCTACTTCTATGCTCAGCCTTCTTTGCTTAGATCTTTCCAATCAGTCAATTAACCATACAATCCTCTTGCATACTCTGCATACACAGCTATCTTCACTCTCAACATGAATAACCCCTTGAGGTTATCATATACCTCTCCATCTAGGTTAGATACATCTTTTGCCGCTTAATCAAGATCGTAGATCTTAGGTTAGGTCAAATCCAATAGATCTTTCCATCATTACATTTAATTTATTTCTCCAATACAACCACCAATTAAATCTTTGATCCATGCATTAATTATAGTTACCCATGCATTTACATAGTGTAGATCAAACGTGCTTATCCTTGATTAACTTTACATATCCCAATAAAATCAACTATGTCAGCCAGAGATCTTAAATCTCATCAATCATCAAAATACTATTGCTTGGCCAACATTTTGTTCCTCGGCAATTTACTGACGCTTGGCACATACAAGAAAATATGCTCAGCACACACTGGTGCTCGACCGACACAAAACTTGCTCGGCACAAACTGTTCTTAGTAAACTATCAGTGAAAGATAAACAACATATCACTTTTCCAGTGTGCCAACTGATAAAGTACCCTTTGTAATTCCTCATATCTAAACCATTTTTCTTGGTCTTCTTGTTAAATCTCCTCCATCAATCAATACATATGGTACTCAAAAAGATAGTAATAATCTCACCAGTTAAGGTTTGACATCAATGACAAAATAATAATTATTTCCATTGTAGCTTTCCAAACAATATTTCCAACAATCTCCCTCTTTGGCATTGATGGCAACACAAAATAATAAAACAATAATATTACAAACATAGTTACCATACAATCCAAAAATTCTACCTATGTTCCTTGGTATGAACAAATTTTCATTAATGTCTTTAGTTTCATTTTGATTCTCATCTCTAAAACTTACTCCCTCTGTGTCTTTCTCAATGTAATTCTCCCTCTTTTAGTAAACTTCTCCCTCTTTGACAACAATGCCAGAGACGTTGACATCTTCATCATGCAGATTGTTCTATTTTAAACTCTATATCATGTTGTTCCTATCATCTTGCTTATGACTGATCCTCTTTTCTATCTTAGTCTATATTTCACAACTTTAGGCAACATCCTAAAGTGTAACTGTATGTGCATCAATGTGAGAAATATTCTGAATAAAATATTTGATGCAATAGTACCATTCTGAACTAATTAGCTACAGTTAGGGGAATTACCCCCAATTTATCTCATAGATACTCATGAGCATCCTTGGGTAGTGCCTTTGTAAATATGTCTACTAACTGTTCCTTAGTGTTCACATATTCCAGTCTCATTTCCTTTTTCTAAACTAGCTCCCTGAAGTAATGATACTTGATAGCTATATGCTTTGTCTTAGAGTGCATTATAGGGTTCTTTGAAATATTAATGGCACTCATGTTATCATAATATATGACAATTAGTTCTGTGATCTCTTCTTTCATACCTTTCAGTAGTATCTTCAACCACACAATATTAGAGCAATTAACTGTTGCTGCCACATACTCAACTTCAACTATAGATTGTGAGGTGGAGTTTTGTTTCTTGCTTGTCCATGAAACTAATCTTTTTTCCAAAAGAAATGCTCCTCCTATGGTGCTTTTTTTGTCATCTACATTTTAAGCTCAATCAGAATCAGTATAAACTCTAAGTTCAAATTTATCATTACTTTTGTAATACAGACCATAGTCATCTGTTCCTTTCAAGTATCTTAGAATCCTTTTTACTGCCATCAGATGATTTTCCTTGGGATTAGTAGAAAATCTTGCAACAATACCAATAGCTAATGCAATATCAGGTCTACTACGTATAAAATATTGCAGTTTTCCAATCATTGATCTGTACAATGTTTGATTTACTTCTTTTCTCTCATAATTTTTGGTTAACTTCTTGTTGGAGATTTGATTCTGAACAGTTGATTGATTGTATGTTTGTCATTAATGATAACATATAATACACAACAATAATTTTATATGTACTTATCCATATGATGACATGAAGAGTTGCATGGATAGATACATATTGTTGACATGTTTATTATGCTATGTTCATACATGTAGACCTAGATATGAAGTTTCAGTAAAGATATGTAATTTTGTTATTGGCGGTTACAGTTCTGGGAGTATAACGGTATAAGGCTGACATATGTGATGTATTCTTGAGTTACACCTATCTTCAGGATATGCGTGTGTATATTCATGATTAGTTATGAGTTGGTGATATTAATCCAAAGGCACCAAACGTGTTTCAAGAAGATTGCAAAGTTATGGTTAAATTGGTGAAGCCGACTTAGTGAAGCGACGCGTCTATTCAATTTATACTTGCACGGTTGTAATTATGTTTGCACACTTAGTAGAGTTGACAAGGTTGTTATGAAGAGTTGTCTTACAGGTCCCATGATCTCATACTTTGAGAATGTACTTATAGAAGGTCATTTGTGATAAGAAGAGTTGCAAAAGCTAGAGATAAGAAAAGCAGAGCAGAGTGTTAAAGCAGCAGAGCTATATTTATCATATGTTGATAATATATATATTGAAGTTGAAGCTTTCATAATATAGATAAGATTATTATATTTATTTACAAGAGGTTAAAGCATCGGCACACAAAAGGAACTGATCAGACAAGCAGTGTCACAAGTAGCAGTTCATCTTGTTGATACAGTGTGTATCAAATATCTAGAAGGTTGTAGCCTTCACCACTTGGACAATGAGTCCTTGGATAGTGAGTCCACCACCCCTAACAGGGTCATTGTAAAAGACTCCTAACAGGGTCAGACCCTTAACCAGGTCACTATACTATTGCATTGTAATGAACAACTCTTAATAGGGTTGAAAGATCTTTTAACAGGGATTACTATAAACAGTATAGTTCTTTGTGGGTGCTAATTCCCACTGGGGTTTTTACCATTTGGTTTCCCCATAACCAAATTGATGTGTTGTGTAATGTGTTATCTGAATGTGTATTTAATTTATATCAATCTAGATTAATAAGTACAAAAGATTTAAAGTTGCGGATAACTGATTAACCCCCCCCCCCCTCTTAGTTATCCCTGAAGTATTCTAACAATTGGTATCAGAGCCAAGTGCCTTGGAGAGAAAGACTAACAACTTAAGGTAGATTAGATGGCATACTTCAGAAAAGAGAGTCCTAAGTTCAATGGAGAGAACTATCTAGATTGGAAGAACAAAATGATAACACATCTACAATGTGTTGACTTTGAGATCTTTGAGATTGCTACACAAGAAGTTGATATTCCATCTTTAAAAGACCTTGCAAAGGATGATGCTACAAACAAACAGAAGGAGGTATTCACATCAAATGCTATTCCCAAAGAAGCCCTTATTAGTGCCCTATCAGATAGTGAATTTTTTGAGATCAAGAAAGTTGACCAAGCTTATACCATATGGAAGTATTTGGAAGATATGTTTGAAGGAGACATCCAAGCAAAGAGTGCACGCAGAAAGACATGGAAAAAGAAATATAATAGTCTTGAAATGTTACCTGAAGAAAACATTAGAGCTTATAATCAGAGGATAAATGAAGCAGTATCTAGAATTAGAAACAATGGAGGAGAAATTTTAG
>MU223518.1:1532986-1548529 GCA_018584345.1 Thuja plicata | reverse complement strand
CCCTCTCAGTTATTACTAACATCTTTTACAAAAAACAATCTGCTTGATGTGTCTTGCGTGAGTGAAAGATCAGAACATACACACAAACATTAAGACAAACACCAAAACGATCAACAAATCTGCATTCTTAAGTGTCAAACTGTCAACTTGCTCATTTTTGCTATCCTATCATTTTTAGTATTCCTGGATCTATCCAGATTAGATTAGGTCCCTTACCCCACTTTTAGAAGCTTGTTTACACTTTGGATTCTTGCGTTTTGACCTCTTGAACTAGTAATCTTTGGTTTCACAAGTGACCTTGCTTGGAGTTGGTGAGATAGAAATTGTCCTTGTTGAGAAGATAAACCTTTAGATCCTTTGATAACACACTTGGAGAGTTTTAGTAGTCTCTTGTCCATTCACTTCCATACAAATTCAAATTCAATCAATATAACTTGGGTATTTCATCCTCCTGATCCATATGTGTTAGGGTATTCACCCATTCAGTGGGCACCTCTGTGGCAGTGTTGGTTTATGCCTCTTGCAAAATTCTACCTTATCACCTCTCTTTTGGATAAGTGAGTGCTTTTACTATCCTAGTTTGGTACCAACATTTCTTAGGGTTGTACTATCACCTAGTACCTTTTCTTTCATGCCAGTTACAACAAGATATCAAGTAAATCATGGAAAATGACCTCAAGTGGTCTTTAACCAATTACCCTTAGTTCAAACATGCCAAAAACATAAGGGAAAAGAACCCATATTTGATCAATCACCTAGGAACAACTCGGAAGTGTTGTTTGATTCCAGGAGTCACCTTAGTGAGTTGGGTACCCCCTTAGCATCTTCTCACTCTTCTATGGATATGAGTTACACAATGAATCAGAGAGAGAGGGAAGACATGGATAAACGCCTTGATGATATATTTGCGAAGCATAGATATGCTATTTCATTTGGCAGTTCCTCTTGTGAGAGTCGCCCAGTCTCACCCCTTATCTCAACTAGATATCTAGATGCACACCAAAAGGATGAGAGAGGTAAGAGGCAATCTTATCAAGATGATTTATCACAACATGAGAACCAAGAAGATGAACTTTATGAAACTCATGGTAATGAAACCTATACCAACAACTTGTTTAGAAATTCAAGACTAAGTTCACCACTCAAAACATCTTCAAGATACATGAGTGAAAGACTTAAAAGGATTGAGCATGAAAAGAAAGCCTTCCTAGATGAACAAGATGAAAAGGAAGAGAAATTTAGACTCCTAGAATTGGAAAGACAAACTTTGGTAGAAATGGAAAAGAAATCCTTCCAAGAAGAGCAAGATAGGATGTTGGTTCAGCAACTCAATGATCAATTCAACAACATGTGTGTTAGTGGTTAAAATAACTCTCCTACATCCACGCCTCCTAAGACTCCACAAAGTTGGAGACATTCAAGAATTTCATCATGATCTCCTAGCCCTAGAGGAAGAAGGGCCTCAAGACATGATCATTATAGGAGACAAACACCTCCTAGGAACTCAAAATAGCCTTCACAACATGCTCATCATGGTTCACAATATGGGGTTAGTAGCTCAAGTTTTGATCTCACCTCCCAAGACCTCCTAAAAATGCAACAAGAACCACTTTTCCAACAGTATGTGGAGAAATATTTAGAGAAAAACAAAGACAAGTTGCTAGAGAGTTTAATCAACAAGGGTGCTAAAGTCCCCTACAACTTTGATGTGGACAAAAAGATTAAGAAGCAAGGTCCATCTCAAGTAGAGGAGATGAAACAACTTAAGAGCATGATGGAAAATATGTTAGCACCCAAGAATTCATTCTCACTAGATTTGATTTGTCCTAATCCTTTTGACAAGAGTGTTAACATGAATGACTTCCCTAGGAAGGTTGAGATCCCTCAATATGAAAAATATGATGGGAATGGAGATCCACATGATCACGTGTGCCAATTTTATACCACAAGTTTTGAGTTCCATCAAGATGACTCATACCTCATGAGATTGTTCCCAAGGAGTCTTAAGGGTCAAGCAATGGAATGGTTCACCAACATAACTCCCCCCATTAAGACTTTCAAAGAGCTTGTTCACAGATTTGTTCAACACTATGCATACAATCTTTCAAGATCAATCACCATGTTTGACTTATGCAATTTAAAGAAAAATCAAGGGGAATCCTTTGTTAATTTATTGCAAAGGTGGAGATGAAAATGCTCTTGCTACTCTAGAACCATTCCTGAAAATGAAAAGATTGATATCCTTGTTAGCAACTTGGTTCCCAAAATGTGGTATGAAGTTAGGAAGATGGTTGTTGATTCCTTTGACACCGTGGTTGAAACTGCATGTAGGATTGAGGATGTTTTGAAAGAACAAGGAATTTTAACCAAACATGGAAACAACAACAACAATGGTCAAAATAACAACAACCCTAACAAGGATAAAGGGAAGAACTCACATTGGAATAGGAACAAACAAGTGGTCAATGATGGAGTTGTAGAATGCTCCCAACCTAAAGATCAAACTGTGCTCCACTTGTCTAGTGTTGTTAAATCCATGAAGCTCAATACATCTAATCAACAAGAGAGCAAACCGAGAT
Organism: Thuja plicata; assembly: GCA_018584345.1. Taxonomy (NCBI): domain Eukaryota; kingdom Viridiplantae; phylum Streptophyta; class Pinopsida; order Cupressales; family Cupressaceae; genus Thuja; species Thuja plicata. Next base: position 1,545,950 of record MU223518.1, on the reverse strand, counting down.
ACCAAGATAGGCCTAAGAAAGAGAGGGGTCAATTTTCAAAACTTGGTGACTTATGTTATCTCTTTTTCTTGCAGCACAACCTTAAAATGATAGTATACTGATTATACGTGAATGCAAACTCCTTTTTGGAAAGAGAAAGGCTAATTGATGAGGTATTTTGGTAGCACTATGGATACCTATTATCACCTCCTTCTTTTTTAAGCTCCACATACTTAGGAAGGTATTACCTATTAAATATTATTGATTCTTCAGTCAATATGTTTGGTGGACTAGTTCATTCACTGGTTAGTTCAAACCTCACTGTAACAACTTATAGAATTCCTTGGAGATTGCAATGATTAATTTGAAATAGAGTACCATAAGTCAAGCTATGGTCTTGATAACATAAACCAATGAGACAAGAATTTTCATTCTTCTTCCTTTTGATTTTAGGAGGGGCAACCTAATGATTCTCTCTATAAGAAATCAGCAATATGAACTGTATTACTTCAATACAATCCTTTTACAACATGTATGCATTTAGTAACAGTGGTATATCTTGAGTATTTGTTTTATGCTTGATGATTGAATACAAACTAAATAGTAAACCCTAACCAGTGCCTATCCTTGGGCAGAGAGTGAATGAAAACATGAAATAACAGAGATAAACTAATGAAGATACTGTAGAGTGCCTTACAAACTACATGCAATTGAGATAGAATGCTTTACAAACTATCCTCTCATATCCATACTTCTACATCAAATCCTTACAATAATGTTTTTCTCTCTGAAATTATCTATGAAACTTAGTCCTCTCCTTGAAAGGAACTCATAAACAATTCGACACACAACCTTATAGCAGGTATATTTTGGATGCCTTACAAAAAAACCATACTAGAGAACAAATAGTATATAAAAGAGACAAGACAATATAGAAGAGGGAAACTACACTTGTATTTCATTAACAAATTCTACTTTGACATATCCAGACAAGAAGCCTAAGAAACTGAGACAAGATGACGAATTTACATCACAGTAATATATTCAACATCATTGGGACCTACTGTAAACTTCTGCAGGGAAAACCCCTAAACAGAGTAGAGGAGAGGAACCCTTACAACTAAGAAAAGATAGAAAGATATGGGAAGGAGAAACCCTAGAAATCATGCCTGGTTAACACCTTTTCCCTTTTAAAATCTGATCTACTCGCATTCTGTCTTTTCTCCACTTAAATCTTAACTCATCGGTGATTGCCTTTTCAAATAAAATATGATTCTATTTTCCCCTTTAAAAGCTGCAAAATCTGTTTCATTTTGTCTGCCTAAAGTCTGAACTTATCCTCTGCAAATCTTTAAAATCTGATTAATTTCTGCAAATATCTAACTTTATCTAAAAAATCCCTCCATGAAAGCTCTTTTAAATCTGATTTCAATCTTTTCAAAGTCTTCCGGGAATGCATTTTAGGGTAAAAATCTGATTTCAAACTCTGGATCAATCCAATCTGATCTCATTTTCCTAAGAATCTAATCTTATTCTCTGAGAAAAATCTAATTTTAATTGAAAGAAAAATATGTCGTAAAAACTCTTTTGTCAAATTTTGCAAAAAAAATTATTGCACAAACTATGAGAAAGAACAAAATTTTCTCTAATGTTTCTGCAAATCTAATCTCTTTTAATCTTTAATATTCATGCATAAATTTACCCATTTAAAATATTTTATCCTTTTGAAATCCTGTGCACATTTACATTCTGAAATTCAACTTTTATGCAATTTTCCCCCAGAATCAACCAGAATTTGACATGTGGCACTTACTGGCTGGCTTCTTTTAACTGGCTGTGCAAACTCCTCCTTAACCTCAGTTACTTTTTTCTTCTTGTCTCCAAGTCTCTAAAAAATCTGTTTAACCATGGTCTAATTTGGAGCCTTGGAGACTAGTTTTAGTCTCCAAGTCTCTGAATAAATTTTGACTTAGCATTTATGACTGGCAACCTAGCGACTAACCTCAGTCTCCAAGTCTCCTAAACTTTTCACTTTAACCACTAACCTCCAACAACCTCATGACTAGCATCTTATGTCTAGCGACTACACAACTAACCTTAGTCTCGAAGTCTCTTGAACTTTTCACTTTAACCACTAACCTCCAGTGACCTCGTGACTAGCATTTTATGTCTAGCGACTACGTGACTGGCGGTTATCTCTAGGTCATGGTAGTTAGCTCTAGCATCTGTGACTTCATGACTAACCACTAGCGGCCAGTCTCCAAGTCACAACAATTATCTCACTTGGAAATTATCTTCTGGTGACCATGCGACCGGATGCCACATGCCACTTTATCCTCATCATTGCTTGTGTCATCTATGCCACCTCATCACCACCACCTGTCTACAAAATTTCTTTCCTTCAACCATGGGCACAGAAATCAAGGCACTCCAGCCACTTGGGCACGCACATGGATAGCCTCCTCTTCAGCTTCACATTTGATATGTTAGTGTCTTTTATTATAAACATTTTGAAATGCCCTTGCAGGAAGAATGTGGGATTAAATTCCCTCAAGTTTTAAGGCATTTTCAAAATTTGGCTCAAAATAAGGGGTCTCGCCATGCACTATATCCTCCAGCGCCATAGGGCTTACCAAGATCCTCTGGGATCTTTACTTATTTCATATACTATGCCTTTTAGTATATAATTACTAAAAAATGACCATGCACAGGCAATGTGGGATATATGCCTCTTTGTATTTTCAAAAAAAACATTTTATCCTCTAGATAGTGCTGCACATAGACGACTATATCTCGCAAACTAGGAAGATTTTTGAAAATCTCTCTGGTGAGAATCTAGAGAATTTTATTTTCAACAACATATCCAAAATTTAGCTCGATCCAATGGTTGAATTAAAAGTTATGCCCCCCGCAATACTACTATTTTTCTTCTTTCTGCAAATTCATGTTTTCTTTTAAAACTTTGTTTCTTTATTCAAAGTGTGGCTTCTTCTTCTCAAATCTGTGCAACACTTTCTTCTAATGCTGACTTCCTCTCTTCAAATCTCCCAATTGCCAACAAAATACTTTGTCCCCAATTCCACACCAAGAATATAGAAGAGTTGTGCAGCAGATTAGAAGTCTCAATTGTTGTTAGAAAATGCACAAACTCCAGTCCTCTTCCCATGCCAAAGTAAAAGAGATAAATTGACCTCCAAGCCCAATAATACATACACCAGCGATGATAGATACAATACCCAGCCAAATAACTCTCATCTCCCTTTATTTTCTGTAGCAGAAATAATTTCTTCTATATAGGCTCAGTTTTGAAGGTTCATTTTGTCTTCAAGAACACACAGCTTCAACAAAGACTATGCTCATTCCTCCCTTTTTCAAGTGAATAGTGTACATATTACAATGGAAGGAAACATAATCACAGCCAAAGAGGGATCATCATATTGACACAACCAACAGCTATGACCAACTCTTTTATTTTCATGCCAAATAAATATGAATGCTTAAACTTCAACTGACTGCCAAGATTTTACCTGAGGGAAGTTCATGGTTTTGGAATTGTCATTCCTAAAACTCATTTCTCATCTTCAAACACCCAACATAAATTTCAGTGCAACTGGATTAAAAAACATTTGATTGACAACCATAAGAAATCAATATTTCATACCTCTGTAGGCTGATTTCATAAATAGCAACTGGACTCTGGAACTGGCCTTAAAAATTGACTGAAACAAGTAATCTGACCTTGACACTTGGCAGAAAGATTCACTCATCTAAAATTAGTATGCACGCAAATGGGCTTCACTGGAATCAACCTCAAGTAAAAGATGCAACTGATCAAACCTTAGCAATTTTAGAATACTTGTGCATGTGCAAATGTTGAAACACCATAAATCCCATTAAGATTGGCCATTGCAAAATCACTAATCATGCTTTGAAGCTTCACCATCAGGTCAGATAGTACATTTACTTGCAATAAGAATGATTCCATGATCATTTCTTGAAAATAAAATTTAGACAAAAAGTTATCACTTCCTTAAAATGACCATTATGTTTACTTCTGTTTTGTTCAACATTGGCAATATACAAGGAACATAAATCTTTAATTTACTTTCTCCAAGGATCAACTAATTAATGGGCATTAATCTGCAAAGTCAGCACTTAAAAGACTTTTCTAAACTTTAACATAGTGAAAATGCATAAACTAGATTTGGAAATAGCATGGAAAAATGATCAAGTGGATTGACCAAAGTCTGAAAATCTTCAGAGAACTTCATTTCTAGGTCTATAATGTAGAACAACTTTCAATTATGCCTGAACTTGAATCGGGTGAAAAAAGGGAAAACACAAAGTAGGTCACTTAATTCTGAATTCTGCACATTCAGTGAAATTTTAATAAATTGGAAATGGAAAGGCTCTGGAAATGTGGTTAACTGGATTGGTAGGAAACTAAGACTCTTCATCTGAGTACTCTATTATGTTTTTAACATGGGGAAAATTCAATTATGCAATGCATTCAACTGGACACAACTTGCAGAAACTCAAAGTAGGCTATTCAGCAATCTGGGTAATCAGAGAAACTGGATAGTTCTGGAGAACCAAATTTTAGGGAATCTGAAAACTTATCAAACTGACTTGAAATAGTTTGGGTTCTAAAACATAGACTCTCTGATATACATGTAACACTTTCCCAAAGTAGTTACTTATGAAACTCAATAGGGTTCAAAATATTCAGAAGCAAACTAGGCCCTGGACAACAAAATGACACTTAGCAAAGAATGCAGATTTATGTAACCACCTCAAAATGACTACTCCCTAAACATGTCAAAATTGAAATTCAGGAGTTGGAACCCACTGCATATGTCAAATGAAAGGCATTTAACCCTCTTCCCAAGTGGTAAATCATGAAAATCATCAGGGTCTCTTTTACAAGCACTCCAACTAAGCCTTCTCACAAAAGTTTTTTTAGGGTACTCATTTTGCCTTATTGAAAATTTTAACATGGTCACTCAAATTTTTGCCAAATTTGAGAGGACCAACAACTCATATGAGGATGTCTTGAAAACACTTATCGCCAACAAGCTTGCACATCCTCAAGATCCTACGAAGCATTATATACCTGATGTTAAGCCACATTGGTGGGATGAGAAGGCCTTTTTCAAGTTTCACAATGGTATTGGACATGAAATTGAAAATTGCTACAAACTCAAGCATCTTATTCAAGATCTCACTGAAAATGGAAATCTCAAAATAGATGGATTGAAAACCAATGCCAATCATAAGGCATTCAAGAAACTGTTGCCCAAATATGAGAAGGGGGAAACCTCTAAAGCTAAGAATGGAAAGGCTGAGATCAATTACACTTACACAGATATGGAGAATACTATCAATATGCTTGATTTTGTAGAAGAAAATTTCAACATGATGAGGGCTAAATATCCCTATGGCTATGATCTAGACATGGACTCTCCTCCTATCTTTTATGAAGAACCTATTGTGGTGCTAAGGGGTCCTAACTCTAGAGGTTCATCTCAAACTCTTAATGCTGTCACACAAAGTCAAGGTCTCATTATCATTAGAGGACCCAATTCAAGCTAATCAAGTAAACCTAAGAAAGTGGCATCCAAGAATGTCACCTTAAAGCCAGCATTCAATCCTAAGTCAAGTTATAGTCTTGTTGATCAATTTTAGAGAACCCCAGCTCATATTTTGATCATTGAGCTCTTAGAGTTGTCCCCAAGACATAAGCAAGTCCTTGAGGATGCTTTGCGCATGACGAACGTCCCAAACAACTTAGATGTTGATCAATTCTAGAACATGGTTAATCACATTGCTAGCCCTCATTACCTTACCTTTTCAAAGGATAATGATAAATCTTTGAGCCACCCACACAATCTTGCCCTTCATATTGAGGTCATGATCCACAGAACCTGTATTAGGTGCATGTTGATAGATGGGGGTGTTGGGCTTAATATTTGTTCCTTTACTCTTTTGAAATGGTTGGGTTATTCTAAAAAAGTCCTTGATACTAGGAAAAGGATCACTATCAAAGCCTATGATGAGGTAGAAAGAAGTCTCAAGGGGTTTGCCGTCCTTCCTGTTAGGATTGGAAGACTGTGGATTCATGATATGCAAGAAGTGTCATCCATTTATCATCAGTGTGTTAAGTTCCCCTACAATGGAATAGAGATTTGTATACCTGGGGATAACACTTTCTCTGTCAATTCCATTTTAGCAGGAACTCATGTTCCCCTCAATAGAGAAGCAGAAGATTTTGATGCAACCTTAGTTGAATGTAAATCCAAGCTTAAGTCAGTAGACCTTGGCATGGGGGGTATCAAATCAACTCCCTTAAAACATTACCAATTTCACCCAGGTCTCATGGCAAGTCTTCGCAAGAAAAGAAACCTTCCTCTTTAGCTATGGATTTATTTGGCACGTTTGTAGAATCATTAGTGCCTATTCAAGATGAGAAAGAAGAGACATTTATTAGAGACTAGATCTATAGAGAAGAGAAATATATACACAATGAGAACTTCTCTCCCTCTCCTAAGGCTTATGGTAGAGGGTATACTTTTGTCAAATAGATGGGCTATCCCAAACATGGCCCTCTTAATTATATATTGGATGCTAGAGCCGAGCCTCTTGATCATGCTCTTCTTGAACGCAAGTCTAAGAAGATGATTGGCCTAGGATTTGCGAATCACAACCAGCACACTACTACTATCCTTGATAAGTCAGATAGTGAAGATGAACCAGAATATGTACCTAATTTGACAAATCAACAAGACATGTGTGAAGATTAGGTCCCTTCCACTAATCTCCTCTAGGGAGATTTAGATATTCAGGTCACTCATGCGTCAGTTGCAACTTTAGAACAAGATGAATCAGATGTAGAAGATCCTTTCAGAGAACATCAATGAAAGACTGTTGTTTGTTTAATGGAAAGAGAAGGAGTTACTTTTGATGACACTAGAGCTTCCACCTTAAGATGTTCCAAATTTTCATGGTGTAAACATCCTAGTCACAGTTCAGATACAAGTTCATATGAGTATGAATGGGACTCCTTCTCCGAGTCTTCTACAGTTGATAGAGATGTTGATGTTATCCTCACTTATAGTTCTCAACCTGAGGTAGCCAACAAGTCATGTGTAGGATTAGGATTTGTACCTATGTGTTGCTTTAGTGGATGATTCTTCACTTGTTAGGATGAATCCTGATTTGGGTAGCTTAGAATGATACTTGACAGAATCTGACTCTTCGGTCACCAGCAATAATATCATTCACATTTATAACCTTGAACTATTCATTGACTTGCCTCTTGTTCATCCCGACCTCATTTATTATTCCCAATGCTATCAAGAACCTCAGCTCTTAACATTTAAAAATGATTATGAGATAGCATGTTACTTAAATGCCATTGAACCTGTAGTCTCTTCCACCAATGAACTGGTTACCAGTATGAGAGAACCAGACATCAAGTACCTTAATCACAAGATAAAAAGAAAAGAAAATCAAAAGAATAGGATTTTTGATGGCAAAAACCACTGTGTAGCGGTGTCAGAGCCAAAAAAAGTAAAAAGAAATGACATATCCAAGGATGAAAACCTCTCTGAGGTGCCTAAGGATGAGGTACTTGATCGTCTCCCCATCTATTTTCAAGATAGATCTTCAGTGCTTATTGAACCAACACAAGTAGTCAATTTGGGTACAGATGAAGCTCCATAGATAGTACACTTGGCTAAGTCCTTGTCACCACAAGAAAAAGAAGCTTACACTAAGTTCTTACAGAAAAAGAAGATCAACTTTGCATGGACTTATTTAGATATGCCAGGGTTGGACATTAATCTTATCATGCATCACTTGTCCATATCTCTGGGTGTCAAACTAGTTAAACATAAATTGAGAAAGATGCATCCTTACATAGTGCTCCTAGTAAAAGCAGAATTGGAGAACCTCCTTGGTGAAAAATTCATAAGGGCTATCGCCTATGTTGAATGGATATCAAACATTGTACCAGATTCCAAACATGACAAATCCATTTGATTTTGCACAGATTTTAGAGATATCAATAGAGCATGCCCAAAGGATGACTTTCCACTTCCCAATATAGACATGATAGTGGATATGATTGTGGGTTATAAGATTTATTCCTTGATGGATGGTATTTCTAGATACAATCAGATTAAGATAGCTCCAGAAGATCAAGAAAATATTGCATTCACTTGTGCATGGGGTACCTATTGTTGGAACGTTATGCCTTTTGGATTAAAAAATGTAGGAGCCACCTATCAACGAGCTATGACAACCATTTTTCATGACATGATGCATAAAAACATGGAAGATTATGTGGGTGACACCTTGGCCAAATCTAAGAAAAAAGACACACACTTAAATGATTTAGAAGTCATTCTAGATCACATGGAACAATTTCAACTAAGGTTAAATGCTAAAAAGTGTGCATTTGGAGTCACATCTAGAAAACTACTCAGATTCATCATTTCAAAAAAAGGAATAGAGGTGGACCCTAAAAAATTCCAAGCAATCATAGATATGCCACCTCCTAGAAACATTAGTCAAATGAGGAGTCTTCAAGGACGTCTTCAATTTAAAAGGAGATTTATTTCACAATTGGCGGATACAGCTCAACCCTTCAACAAGAACTTATACAAGGGAGTGAAATGTGTTTGGAATGAGGATTGTCAAAAGAGCATAGATCAAATCAAGAAATACTTGGCAAATCCTCCTATTTTAATGCCTCCTATCCTAGGGAAACCACTTATTCTATACATTTCAATGAAAAAATCTTCCTTGGGGTCATTGCTAGCTCAAATTGATGAAAATGGGAAAGAAAGAGCAATATATTATATTAGCCACACTCTTGTTTCATATGAGGTTAACTACACCAGCATTGAGAAAGCTTTCCTTGTAGTCATTTTTTCTTCCCAAAAGTTGTGACATTACATGCTTGCGCACACTATACACCTCATAGAAAAAATAAATCCACTCAAATATTTGCAAGGTAAGGCCACCCTCATACGTAGACTTGTCAAATGGATGATTATCCTTTCAAAGTTTGACATAGAGTACATTGAGCGTAAAACAATCAAAGGAAAAGCCATAGCAGATCAATTGGCTGATTTCCCAATAAAAGATAATGCACCTATTCAAGTTGACTTCCTAGATGAGCACCTCATGTATATGACTAAAAGAACATGGAAGATTTTATTTGATGGATCCTTTATGCAAAATGGTTCAGGAGCTGGTGTTTTGTTTGTTTCTCCTCATGGGTACACAATCCCTAAGTCTTATAAATTATTTTTCCCATGTACAAACAACATTGTTGAGTATGAAGCTTTAACAAATGGAATTAAGATGGCCATATAATGGAGAATCATAGAGTTACACATCTATGGGGATTCACAACTGATAATCAACCAAGTTAATGATGAGTATCAAAAAAAACATGAGAAAATGGTACCTTACAAGAAAATGGTTGATTCCTTGAAATGTTACTTCACATTTTTCACATTTCAGCAAATCCCTAGAGTAGAAAACAAAGCAGTTGATGTTATGGCTATACTTGCTTCACTCCTTCAATTAGAGCAACATGAATCAAGATTTGAATTCCTGGTGGAAGAGCTACATCATCCTATCTATGACTCCCAAGAAAGCCATGTCATTTGTACCCTTGTTGGTCGTGAGTCCTCATGTTATGGTGCCATTTACTCATACCTTTGTGATGGCATTATTCCTAAAACCTTTAATTGATCTAAATGCAGAAACCTTACCCAAAATGCCTCTCGCCATTCCCTTATCGCTGGTGATTTGTATAGTAGGGGTCTAGATGGAACACTTCTTAGATGCTTAGAAAAGGAAGAATCTGACCAAGTGTTAGTTGACATCCATGAGGGCATCTGTGGGGGACATTCCAATGGTCTTTCCATGGCCCAAAGGTTGCTTAGGGCAGGGTACTATTGGCCTACGATGCAGATTGATGTAGTGGCCTTTGTAAAGTCATGTGAAAAGTGTCAAAAACATGGTAACCTGATACATGCTCCAGGGAGGGAGCTCATTCCTTCTATATCTCATTGGTTTTTTCAGTACTGGGCCTTTGATCTTGTTGGACAGATTCATCCTAACTCATGAGGTGGACACAAGTTTATTACCACTGCTACTGATTACTTCACTAAATGGGTAGAAGTTGTCCCACTTTCTGTTACCTTGGGCAAGACAGTCTCTCTATTAATTTTGAACCATATCATCTGTCGATATGGAGCACCTTCTGAGATTATCACTGACAACGGAGGCCAGTTCAAAAATAAGGACCTTAAACAATTCTGCAGGAAATTTAAGATTAAACAACATTGGTCCTCCATTTACTTCCCGCAAGGAAATGGTCAAGCAAAGGCATCAAACAAAACTATTCTTCAAATACTGCATAGAATAGTCTGTAAGAATGGTAGAGATTGGCACTTAAAGATAAATTCGGCTTTGTGGGCCTATAGAACAAGTATTCGTACTCCTAATGGGGTTATTCCTTTTTCCCTTGCATATGGTGCTGAAGTAGTGTTACCTTTAGAGGTTGAGATTCCCTCACTTAGAGTTTCCCTCAAAGGTCTAGTTATAGATGAAGACTACCGCGCCATGAGATTTAAAGAGTTTTAACTTCTAGATGAGAAACGTCAAGCATCATTTGACCATATGAGCATTTATCAAAAGTGCATGTCCAAAGCCTTCAACAAAAAGGTTCACCCTAGAGAATTCTAAGTGGGAGATCTTTTCCTACATGAAAATCCTAAGAATCAACAACATAAAGATCAAAAAGGTAAATTTGAACCTAATTGGCTTGGACCTTATATCATCACAACAAATTTTAGGTCAGGTGCTTATTTATTGTGTACAATAGAGGGAGAGCAGCTCCCTAATCCTATCAATGTCTTGCACCTGAAGAAGTTCTATCCATGATGCTCATTTTGTCTGGGGGCGTACTTTGTACATAATTATTGATCCTAGAAAAATCCAAACAAAGGATATATTGTCAAAAACTCAAAAAATCAAAAAATGTCTTGAAAAAATGATCATCTTAGTGAAAACCTAGCAATAGGCGCTTTGATGTATCTCCAAAAAAATTACATATTTCAAAAATACAAAAAAAAATAAAAATAAAAAAAATAAAAAAAATAGAAAAAGTGCCTTGGTGAAAACCTGGAAATAGGCACCTTGGTAGGAAAAATTCAAAAAAATTATAAAAAGTCCTGAAAAAAAAGAAGAAAAAATAAAAAAAATTGTAATCCAAGTGGTGAAAACCTGGAAATAGGCGCTACTTGAGGCTTTTGCACCCCTATTTTTTTAGCGCATGTCCTTGACACTTAGCCTTTCTCCATCATGCCTTGTCCTTGTTGCCTTAGTTTGGAATTGGTCTTTGTCTTTGTCTAGGGGGCATAACTGTGTTAGCTTCAGTCTCTTGGATGCATTAGTCTTTAGGACACCTCACAAATGGTGTTTTTCAACACCACCCCAACTGTATTTTTTAATACAACCCCTGACATCGAGTGTTTTTCAACACTTATCAGTTTGATCTTACCCAATTTTTTCATGTGGTCTTACCAGCTTGCAAGCATTCGATCCTTATCCTCAGAACTCGGCATCAGTTAACACACTTAAATTTTTAAACACAACGATTAATGCTTGAGCTATGTCATGATAATTTATTTGTGTGCTGACTTTTATTGATTTTCATTGAGTGTCCTTGCCTAATAAGTCTCTCTATGATGCATAGCTAGAGGAATTAGGGCATGGAGCATGTTTTTATTTTCTTTCTACTTGTGGGTGTGGTCTTGAAACTCTTGAGTGTCTCTTGTTGTTCTCTTGACACACTTAGGAAATTTGAGGCTTCATCCTTGACTATTTTTGCAAAACCGTTCTTATGGTCATCCTGACCTCTATGCCTTAATGTGAGCATGGTTTTGCTACATTAAACTGGGTAAGATAATAGAGAAGTCATCTTGACCTTTATGTCTTTGATTCTTATGTTAGAATCTTTCCACATTCCAATCCGATATAAATTGCATCCATATCTTCATAGTTGCGCTTGTGACTAGTGATGATTGTGTGATTTTCTGATGTCCATTAATAATGGCCCAATGATGAAAATAAGTTCCTTAACATTCTCTCATGAATGATGAACACAAATTCCTATGTTACATTTTCTCTATTGCAAGTACATCTTTGCATTTTCATGTAGCTTGCATTGTTAGACCTCATGTTAGTTTACATTTTTAGGCTACATTATGAGTTTGAGGGGTTTTTTCCTTCATATTTCTTGTGGACTTTTAATCAACTGTGATCACATTCTCATCTTCATTTCCTTATCTTATTTTGTGATCTCAATTGAAATTTTCTATCTTAAACAGTTGATTTTGGGACATTCAATTTCTTAAGGCAAATTCTCTTTCTTCTCTCCATTTCTTTCCACCTCTTCCAAACTTTTATCTTCCATTCACTTTCACCCCACTTCTTTTCTTCTAATTCAACCTTGGGGCATAATATTTTGTGCTTGATGATCTACCTTGGTTCTGTGATCCTTATATCTTTCATCTTACATCAATAACCTTATCTTTAGTTTGATTTGATTAAATTTATCAATTTTCTATTTCTCCTCTATCTCATTTCGATTTCGATCACGAGGGGGTAGTACCTATCAAACTTCAATCCTTGATTCAACTTTATCAATCCTATCAATTCCTCCCCTTGGGGAAACCTTGCTTGATATTCTTGTCTTGGACATGTCAATTACCTATTTACAGGGGTGTTGGCCTTGTCTTTTTCAATCTTCTTATCTTTGTCCTAATGTGTTTCCATATGTACACACAAAATAGTGCACTTCTATGAATCCTTACATGCAAGGAAACTCAAGAATGAGCCCTCACAAATCGATCCATAGCTCTCTATGCATGGAGTTGCAAGATTTGTAAAATTTCTCTCAGCT
>MU223518.1:1486158-1517736 GCA_018584345.1 Thuja plicata | reverse complement strand
TCTACATTCTAGATCCATTTGATGCATACATACTTGTGGATTCACGGATTTGAATCTGCCACAAGGGCTTCCATATAAGCAAGGTGAATTTATGTGTTTACTTTGTTTATCTCTGCAATTTCAATTACATATATTAAAGTTAATTCCAAAACTGGGGTTTGACAAAGGAAAAACCCTTTCTCCCAAAAAATAAACATTTTTCTTTTAGGTACAGGTTCGGGACTATAAATCTGAGGCCAGATCTGGATACCCTTTTCAGATTTCTTTCAGACTGTGTGAATAGGGACACTTTCAGAGTTGAGCAGATCGAGTTGGCAAAAGTGGTACAGGGTTAACCTTTTTCATAAGACAACATCGGAATGGAAAAATATTTTTGGGTTTTGTCCGTCTCTGTGTTCCGGTTTGGTATCAACTGTCGGCATCTCTAGAAACAATCTATAGATCTCAAAAAACAATAATATTTGATCTGCCATTTTGGAAGGTTGGTACTTCATCTCATCCATTTCAATTCCTAGAACTATCATATACATTCCTTTCTAAAATGGGAATTTAAGATCTTTCCTCTTTGCTCTCACTTCCAAATGATTGATTCATTTGTGCATTGATCCTTTTTGGGTTGATCAATTTGGATCTTTCATTTGTACATTTGAGGTTGAAAGGAACATCTTATCTTCCCCATAGATCACACAAACATCCACTTATTTTAAATGATAACATCTACATTTCCAGAGGTGACACATCTTTTCATATGTTACATTTTAGTAACCTCTATTTTATATGTTACAAAAGTTATTCTTCATCAGTTTCTCTTCGGCATCCTCTTTCTATTCATTCCCCTTCTGTGTATGTGATTGTTTGTGATTACAGAAATGAGTTATGCTTGTCTCTTATATAAACATGATATTCCTTTATTCTTGATTCTTGATTCTTGGTGTGTAAAACAATCCAGCCAATCTGATTTATGGCTTTAACTCCTGATTTATCTTGTAGTTATCTTCTTGCCAACTATATAAATCATATTTAAATCAATTACTTAACTCTGGGCAAATAAAAAAGATAAAACGACTAGTTAAGTCTATCCTTAAGCTCTGCCAGCTAGATATTTTGTCATTTTCTGAACGCTCTATTGTATTGGTCAATTCTGCAGTTAGTCATCGGTGACAACTGCCAGTTCTATTGGTGTAACTCTAGTTAGCTTCGGGATCTTCGTCCATCGGATATCATTGGATTTTTCTCGTCGAGCAACTCTATTTTCAGCTCGTTGGGAAACTTTTCTTTTATCTTGTTGGGCATCCTGTGATTTTGCTTCATCGGGCAACTTTGTCTTCATCTCGTCAGGTATCATTGTGACTTTTTCTTTGCCTTTACTGATGGTGTGCACTCCATCAGTGTTGTCTGTCACTTAGTGAATACTTGACTTTTATGCATTTCTGAAAGCATAATCTTTGTTCCATTGATTCTCTGAAGTCTTTGGCATTATGTACATGACCATATAGATGATATCAAGTTGACATCAATGAAAATACAAACCATTAACTGATTTAGTGTCTTGCATCATCTTCAACTTAACAGTATTAAACATTCAATCAGTTACATGTCATCAATCTTGCCTTATTTATCCTTACCTTTCCATTTTTATTTGACTTGTTTTGAAATACCCACTTTGTACCAATCACATTCTTGTTAGTTGGTCTAGGTACAAATTCCCAAGTCTGATACTTCTCTATCTGATCAAGTTATTCTTCTATTTTTCTTACCCAATTTTGATTATTGTATGCTTCTTCCACATTATTCGGTTCAATTTATGAAATTAGACATAATAGTACTTGTTCTTGAGAAAATCTACTTCTTGTAATAATTCCTTTATTGTTATCTCCTATAATTTAATTCTCTGAATGATTTATCTGTACATAACTCATGGTCTTGGTTTTAGATGTTGGAGCCTTCTTTGTCTCTTCTTTCTTGTATTCTTTTCCTTTGTCTTCTATATCTGATTTATATTCAATATGTTTTTTAGGATTTCTCTAAATTTCTTCATCAACCTTAACATTCACACTTTCAACTATCATGTTTAGTCTTTTAATGTAATACCAGTACACCTCTATATTCATAGATTATCCTAGAAATATACCTTCATTAGATTTTCTATCAAAATTTCCAAGTTTGTCTTCATCTCTTTGAATTTAGCACATTCTTCCAAAAATCTTCAAGTATTTTACTTTAGGAACCCTTCCATGCGATAACTCATATGATGTCTTGTCATATTTCTTCTGGTAAAGAACTATGTTAAGTATATACATTGTTGTATGAATTGATTCTCTCCAATAAAATTATGGTAAAATTTCTTCCTTGATCATAGTCTTTCCATTTCTTGAATTATCTGATTTATCCTTTCCCCTACACAATTATGTTGTGGTGTTCTAGGGGCTGATAGTTGTCTTTTAATGCCATGTTTCTCATAGAAATTGTTAAATTCATCACAAGTAAACTCTCCCCGTCTATCAAATCTCAAACATTTAATCTTCCTACCAACTTAATTATTAACTCTTTCTTTAAATATCTTGAATTCCTCAAATTTTTATTTATTTCTCTCTTAAAAATGCAACCTAAGATCATATGCAATAAAAAGCATGAAATATCTCTCATCTTATAAGCTTATTATTCTGGTAGGATCACATAGGTTATTGTGCACAAAATCCAACATACTAGTAGATAAATAATATTTTTCATTGAATGAATCTCTTTTCTTCTTTCCTTCCTGATATTCTTTATGGATAATGGTGTTTGGTTTACATAGTCTTGAAAAATCTGTTACTGCACTTGTGGAACTTATCCTTACCAAGTCATCAGGATTAATGCAACACATCCTCCAATGCTAAATCCAACTATCCACAGTTTGAGATAAGAAGCAACTCTTTGTAGCTCCTTGAAGTTGATGCATGTTCCTTCCTATTCTTTTGCCAACTGCAATAACAATTTTGGACTTCTTCTGGGTCTCATAAACTTCATTCTTAAATACAACATCATAGCCATTTTTGCACAGATCTCCAACACTCAAAATATTATGATATACACCCCTTTACATAGTAAACCTTGTGAGTGTTGTGTTGTCCATCAAAAGTAATAGCAGCAATTCTAACAATATGTGTTGCTTTATCACCACCAAATCTAACATGACCTCCATCATATTTATTAAGTTTCACAAATTTTATTTTATCACCAGTAATGTGATTTGAAAATCCATTGTCAATGAACCACTCATTCTTATTTCTTCTAACAAATAATAGAGTCTCAACATTATCAAAAAATTTCAAGAAAATGTTACAAATATTAAACCTAGGTTTTTCTTGTTCTACAAAAAATAAAAAGTCTTCTTTATCTGATTCATCATCTAATATACCAACATCTTGATTAACATAAGAGGCCTTCTTATTTAACTTCTTAAACTTTTTTTGGTTTTCATAATTTGGACATGTAGTTATTGAATGGCCAATCTTTCCACATCTAAGGAATTTAAGAGGTAACATACCTTTGTATGTTCCAAAGCCTTTCTTCAGCTTCCTTGAAATTTTTTCTTCCATCTCATTTGAACTATCATCTTCCAAATCTTCTTTTGTCTTTGTAGCTTTAAAGGTTGCATCAAATATGGTATTTTATTTTCTAAATTTCCTCAACTCAAATGTGGTCAGGGTGCCAAAAAAAATATTATATGGTAAAAAAATTTGAATCATAAAATTACTTAATAGCCAAGATCTTGTCATTGTATCTCTCTAGTAAGATCATCAAGATATTCTCCATAACATCTTCAACATTAATAGTATGTCCTTTATTCATGACTTCATTCACAACATGTTTAACCCTCTAAAAGTAACTTGCAATATCTTCACCTTCTTCCATCCTCAGGTTCTCATATTGATACTTAGCATTTAGCTTCTTAGATAACTTGACTCTATCATTTCCTTCATAGATATCTTTCAAATTCTCCCACACTTCAAAATATCTATTCAATGAAATAACCCTAGTCAACTCAATTTTTGATAAAGAACTAAAAATTGCATACATTTCTTTATAATTCTTCTCATAGGTTGAAATTTTATCTTGAGTAGTAGGGCCATTCTGAGGTGCAACATAATTCATCTCCACAAATTTATCAGTAGTGTAATTGATAAAATTCATGTATCCTCTCATCTGCACTTTTCAGTAACTATAATTGGATCCATCAAACATAAGGATAGTTAATTTGTGTGTCATCAGATCTACCTCAAACAATTAAGCTCTCTCCAAGGAACCAAATATCTAATACCAATTATTCAATAGGTTGAATACCTGAGAGGGAGGTGAATTATTTATAATCAAACAATTTCCCTGGCCTTAATTAATTTGGTGAATAATTAAAGAAATCAAAAAATTTTAACATATATGAACATGAAAGCACAGAATATCAAACACCATGAACACCAGAATTTACATGGAAACCCAAGATGGGAAAAACCGTAGAGAAACCAATTATCATGAAATGAAAACCAATTAAGGTGACACTAGTTAAGGTAATTTTTCCAAAGGCTCACTACCTGTTTGATCATTGTAGGTAAGGCTCACTACTAATTGGACTAACTACCCAGAAAAAATTTCTCACTACCAATACAAATAGGATCACTACAAGAATCTAAGAAATGAAAAGGAATCCACCACTAAAGTCATTGTCACCAACAATTAGAAACACAGAAATGATATAATATTATTCCACTGACTACACCAAATCTCACACACATCTATACATAGATCTTTCCTTGTCAGATTTGTATCCACTTTGCATATTTCTCACATGCAAGCACACAATAATAAATAGAATAATTTGTTTCTTATACTATGTCATGCCAACAACTAGGTTGGCCTAATTTAATTTGAAATAGGTCAAACCAAATCATTCACATGGTGGTAAGGAATGAAACATGTACCACACAGATCTTCCTCACCCAAACATGCCTCACTCATAATAACATGTTATACAAATAACAAGATCTATGGAACCAAGAGATGGGATTTGTATGTTGTAATGCAAACACTTGAACCAAAGCACAATAAACAATTTATAGATAGGACTAGACCCAAAGAAATGAATCACATTATGTTGCAAGATGAATGGGACTAGTACGAACACAACTAAATATATATCTTCACAACACATTTACTGAAGCACACTATACCAGATAACCTAAGCATCAAATCCACATCAAAGTATAATATATGTTTGATAAGGCATATTAATGCCATATTTTAGAAGCCCTAGGATATCTTTTACTAAGATATTTTCCCTACTTTCATCATAATTTTCCAAATAATTTTTACTCATATTTTCTATTATGTGGCATGCTTCCACCAGACCTATGTTATGGTTAAAGATACTTAGATACGCTATGCTTGGATGAAAATTCTATATTACTTGCTTTCAAATTATGGTTATGTCTCTTTGAAATGAATTAGTTTTTTAAGCATGAATGATGCATGCGTATTTTGGTGTTTATTATCGTGAATGTCTCTATCCTAACATCTAGAGTGCAGCACATCAATTTATCAACCATCACCTTGACCAGGTAAAATGTGCCCATGCGTTGGATGCTCGACCCAGTCTTACAATAGGTGCATACAGAGAAACCTTAAGCACAACACCAACAAGTCAATTTAGGATGATCAGGGTGGCATCAGTTGAGCAAAGACCAAGATAGAAAAATGAATTCTGTAAATAAATCTAGGAGAGAGTGGGCAGTTAGATTTCTTGTTAAAAATAGTTCTTTCCTCTTTCCTAGATCTATTATATCTCCAGTTTTATAGTTTCCTTTCATGTTTAATAGGATTGTAATAAAATCTCTACCTATCTCTATGGAATGATTAGATAACAGTTAGATGTTTTTCCTTCTTTAAATAAAGCCCTACTCCTACGTGAGGAGGGCATTATAATTTATAGTTTAAATTTTGTTTCTTTGCAGTTGAATCTTGTAATTTAGTTTTGATCAATAGAAAATGAAGTGTTAACTTTAGTTCAGTATAATTGAGTTTGGATACTCACTCAAGGGGGCCCACTTGGTGAGGAATCTGTGTTATCTATTTAGGATCATTTGTATGTAGTTTAAGTTTCCTGCATCTTGGTATTTAATTCTGGTGTTAATAGAGTTCCTGCAGTCAAGGAGGTAGAACTGTTGAGGAATTATAATTGTGTTTTCAAGTCTTTGTGTTTCCAAGTTATAGTGATCCTTCAAGTTATTTCACTTTTGTATTTCCTTTCCAGCATTCTTTACAGCTATAGAATAGTTTCCTATCAAATCAATTTGTTTCTTGCAACTTTAGAATAGTTTCCTTTCAAAGAAATTTATTTCCTGCAGCCATAGCATGGTATGAGTAAGAAACCTTAGTGCATATAATTTTCTGGCCTGTTTCAAGTAATACATCCTTGGTTTGATAAATCAAATGGGTTTCTATAAAGTATGATAGCTTCTCATTAGGATGTCCAATCCCTAAGTCATGGTAACTGCCTAAGTTTTTGATACCTTAATAGAACTGATCATTTTTGGTGCCATTTTCAGGGATGGTGTCGAGCCAAGTTCTTTTACTTATCCATTTGTATAATTCATTTCAAGCATGTACATCCTTTTTAAATATATTTTCCTATCAAAAATTATTTCACTCCACAACTGCAATCTTTCATTTATCTATATGCATAGAAGAAAAATAGACACTCTAGGAAGGTACTTACCAAACTACCCTAACAATCATTTAGGAGATATCTTTGTACCAAAAGAAGATGAAGAGGAGGGTTAGTTCATGGATGCAATTGTAAACCTTCATGTAGCAGCATCATCATCATCATCTTCCAAAGGTGATCCACTGAAATTTCACCTTCTAGAAGGTGAATTTGAGTTTAATCCATTTGTAGAGGCCTTGGCCAATCTAAGAATCCAATACCTAGAAAATCAAGAATAAAATCCACTACCTCTAGTCATTTACCAACCACAAGGACTCCCTCAGGGTCTTCCTAGGATGGAAATCCCCCTACCTTTCCATTTCCCATTACTGACCAGCATGATAATTACAACCTCAATAATATTCCCTCTTCAACGCTTCCCAAATTTTATGACCTAGTGACTGAAGATCTAGATACCTTTCTCTTTGAGTTTGACATCATTTTCCATAGTTACAACTACACCATAGATTCCCATAGGCTAAATTTTTTTTCCTATAACTCTCAAAGATTTTGCATTAAGATGGTTTATGGGCTTAGGTTAGGATGTTGTCCATGATTGGGAAGAAATGAAGGTAGTATTCTTGAAGAAGTATAAAGAATACTGTAGGGGAAATGATATGAGAGGGGATGACATCTTCAAGATGACACAAAAGGAGGATGGAAGTTTAGAGGATTATGTGTCAAGATTCTTGTTTAGCTTGCAGAAAAATACTCATCATCAACTCAATGAGGAGTCCCAAAAACTTCTCTTTTTATGAGGTATAAATGAAGGGTGCACTAAAGCCTTGGATCTAATGGTCGGGGGAGATATCACCCAATCTACATGGGGTGATATCAAGAAAATCTATCTCAACTACTCAAGAGCTACGACGAAGAAGGGAAGAGGATATAGGGCCATAACAAGAAAAACTAATGGCACTAGGACCTCTCAAACAGAAATCACACATATGTTATCTGACTTCAAGCAGGACATCATCAATAACATGGCCACCCATTTGGACACAATATAGGTGAAAAAGAAGCATGAGGATGCCAAAGCTATTCTGGTAGAATTCTGTCCACATTTTAGACAGAAGAAGAGAGACTATCATTGCAAGTTGGTTACCAACATAGAGACTGCACAACTACCCACTAATTACAAGCCGATTGAAGGAGATGATGAGAAAGTACTCTTCATTGCACAATAAAGACCATGGGTTCAAAGACAAGGTATGCATCAGGACCTTCTTACTTTTAATGGTCCATTTTATAGTAGTCAATGACAACCACCTGCAAATAATCAATACCCTCCTTGGAATAATCTGCAACCTTAGTGGCACCCTTACCCAAGTCCTCAATGGAAACAACCGCAAGGTAATTGGAAACAAACCCAAGGGAATTGGAAACAACCCCAAGGGAATTGGAAACCTCTAGAAGGGAATTGGCAACAAAACCCTCAGTGGAGGGGAGCTCAGCAATGGCCAAACTAGTAGTAGGGACTCTTGCATCCACCACAAAATCCCCAACAATAAGTGCTTTTGTCACCTCCTGCAGCCACTACAACACCCCCTAAGCCTACTCAACTCCCTTCCCAACCTCAGCTGAATCCTAATAATAGGCTACCAACACCTCAGTAAAATGTATATTCCATTGAACCAAACCAATACCCTGCCTACGCAATCAATGACATTCATTTACGATCAGGCACTACTCTACCAACACCTCCTATTATAACTAAAGTGACTCCAGAGGATCCAATGCCTCAAACTACTCCAAAGTCCACTCCACTAGGCCCGACGGTATTAAGAAAAAAATTCCATCCAGCTCCACCTCCCTTTCCACAAAGGTTACAGAATGATCACCCTAAACATACAAATGATGCATCCTTTGACATCCTAGATCAGCTTAAGAACATTAATGTTCAGATTATGCTTTTTCAAGCAATAAAGGATGTCCCCACATATCAAAAGGCTATCTCCTTTAAAAATCTTGTGCATAAGCGGAAGGAACCCTAGACAGTCCATGTACTAGGGAAACTTGTTGATATCATGCTAGGCAAAATAGTGGTCCCTAAGTATTCTGACCCAAGTAGCCTAGTTGTTGAAGTTACCATTAATGGGACAACCATAAAAATACTTTGATGACTTAGGAGCTGCCATAAATTTCATGAAGAGGGACATTATGCAACAACTCAAAATCACTAACCTCTGGGAAACACCCACTCTCCTACAGCTTTTAGACAGTTCTACAGTCAAACCTGATGGAGTAGTAGAGGATATAGTTGTTGACCTTGAAACCTGGTCTTACCCTGCAAAATTTATGGTCCTCTCACCTAAAGCCACATTAGGAATTTATCCTATAACTCTTGGTTGACCTTGACCACCACTACTCATGCCTTTATTAGATGCCACTTAGGTGGTATGACCATTTATAATGGTCAATATGCTAAGACATTATCCTTATACCTGCCAGCATAACCACAAATGGATTTAGCTTTACCAATTTGGCCTGACATTAGGGAGGAGGCTGAGGTAGTCAACTCAGTAGCCAAACTCATGATGTTAGAAAGGGATCCTTTCTTGTAGCTATAGGAGGACACTATAATCACCAACATTTTGCAAAACTAGTATGGTCAAGGTTCAGATTCCATTAACTGTCTTAGCCCCCATAACTGTTCCCTGCAAGCTTTGTACCCTAATTGCGCTTTACCTCCATCTCCTACAGCCGAGAAACTCTACCACAAATTTATACCCTATGAGGTCCAAGCACCTCCATTAATGGATGATTCTATGGTATAACTCACAAAATAGTTGGAAGTTTCTCCTAACCATCTCTTATATATTAATAGCCAACTTACCAACCAACAACAAACATCTTTGGCCAAATTGTTGAAAGACCATACCACAACTTTCACCTGGGACTATTCAGATATGAAGGGCTTGGACCCTAAAATTTGTACTCATAGGATTTTCCTAAAAGAAGAAAAACCTCCTATCAGATAATTCTAGAGGTGTATAAACCCTGCGTTAAGAGAGATAATCAAAACAAAGTTACAAAAACTTCTTAATGCCAGTTTCATCTACCCAATTTCTGACAGCTAGTGGGTCTCACCTTTAGTCATTGTCTTGAAAAAAGGAGGGAAGTGGTGAGTATGTATTGACTATAGGGAACTTAACAATGCCACCAAGAAATACCATTTTCCTCTACCATTTTTTGACCAAGTCCTAGATTCCTTAGCAGGAAAGCATTATTTTTCTTTCCTGGATAGATATAGTGGCTACAACCAGATTAGGATCCTTCCTGAAGATCAAGAGAAAACCACATTCACTTGCCCTTGGGGAAAATTTTCCTACTCTGTACTTCCTTTTGGCCTCTATAATGCTCTAGCTACATTCCAGCGAGCAGTCATCAACATTTTTGTTGATATCTCTCGTGATTGCATAGAAATATACATGGACAACTTCACAACTTATGGGGAAACCTATGAGGAGGCATTGGTCAATTTGGGGAAAGTTCTTACCAGGTGTAAGGAGAATAATATGTCCCTCAATAGTGAGAAATGCTTCATGATGATGTAGGAAGGTGTTGGTTTAGGTCATTACATCTCTGCTAAGGGAATACAGGTGGATCCAGCTAAAATTGAAGTCATCATGAACCTGCCTACTCCATCCAAACAAAAGGATGTCCTCATCTTTCTAGGGCATGTTGTTTATTATAAGTAGTTTATTAAGGATTTCAAAAAATTAGCAGGGCCCATGTATTCCCTACTCACTAAGGATTCAAAATTTTAATGGACAACATCTTGTGAAGAATCCTTCCTCCAGCTGAAAGTTGTACTTACTCAGGCACTAGTTCTCCGAGGACCTAATTGGGCATTCCTATTCCATAGACACACAAATGCATCTGACCATGTTGTAGGTAATGTCCTAGGAAAGAAAGATGGACTTGTAGAGCATGCCATCTACTTTATAAGCAATAATTTATAGTGTGTGGAGTTGAATTACATAGTCACTAAAAAAGAACTTTTGGCTGTGATATATGCACTGAACAAGTTTCACCACTACATAACCGGCTACCCAATATTTGTGCATATTGATCATGCAACCATCATGTATTTGGTAAACAAGCCTGCTATCACAAGGAGGATTGCCCAATGGCTCCTGTTGCTACAAGAGTTTCACATCACAATATTGGATAAATCGGGGAAAACAAATGTAGTTTCTAATTTCCTCCCCAGGTTACACAATGTCGATGACCCACATGTCATCAATGACAACTTTCAAGATTACCACATTTTTTTTTATTTCAGCTCATACTCCCTGGTGTGCCAATATCACCAATTATCTAGTTTCTCAAAAGGTACCACCACATTTTTCTTCCAAGGAAAAGGGGTTGTTAATTGAGAAAGCATTCAATTTTTGTTGGCTGGCCGACTGTCTCTTCTACACTAGACCCAATCAGATTCTGAGAAAGTGTATTCATGAGGATCAAACATATGATATCCTCCATGCCTACCATGATGAACCTTGTGGTAGTCACTTTTCAGCCAAATAGACAACCATGAAGATATTCACTACTGGCTATTACTGACCAACTCTCTATAAGGATGCAACCAATTACACCCTCAAGTGTGATAGATGTCAGCGAATAGGACTGCCCACCAAATCAGATGAAATGCCTTTGTTTCCTCAGGTAATATCCACTTCATTTGATAAATGGGGAATAGATTTTGTGGGACCACTTAATCCCCCATGAAATGAAAACTCTTACATTTTGGTTTGCACTATCTATGTCACTAAATGGGTGGAAGTGCGGGCTGTGAAGCATGCTACGGATAACAACATTGCATAGTTTTTATATGAGGAAATATTTACCAGGTATGGTGTTCCACAGGAACTGGTCATAGATCAGGGAGCTTAGTTCACTTCTAATTTGATAATTACACTTGTGGAGGAATACAACATTCACTACAGGAAGTCTAGTCCATATCATCCCCAGGCGATGGTCAGACAAAGATCACAAATAGGGAGATCAAGGCCATCTTGACTAAGACAGTTCAGTTACACAAGACAGACTAAAGTAGTAGATTACAAGAAGTTGTGTGGGCTTACCGTACAACATGGAAGACACCTACAGGTTGAAAATCCTTTGAGTTCGTGTATGGAAAGAGTGTTGTAATGCCCATAGAATTTGAGCATTGAAATTTATGAACAACATTATAGCTCAACTTGGATCTTCTTGTAGCTCAGCAAGATAGACTCCCGCAGCTTAATTATGTCGATGAAATCAGAAAGGTAGCTTTATAGAACATAGAGCTGGTTCAACTACAATGAAATAAATAACATGACTCACATATATGAAATAAATGGTTTGTTTTAGGTGACTGGGCACTTCTATATTACTCCCGATTTCAAGAAAATCAAGGTAAGATTACAACTCGTTGGCTTGGTCCTTAGGAGGTTGACAAAGTTTTTGCTAATGGTGCAGTAAAATTGTCTACAATTGATCTTGTGCACTTCAAGTTATTGGTCAATGGTCACAGAATTTGTCTGTACCATAAGCCAGCCACTAAGTCCAAGTTCCTGCAGAAATTTTCTCTTCATCTTGCCGCGACTGAACCTCCTACAGCCAATGGACCTCCTCCAACTAAAGACTTTCCTACAAACAATGGAGATCCTGTAGCTGAAGACTTTCCTTTAGCCAATCAGAGAAAATTTTCACTATGTTCATCTCTTTGACTTCATTCAAAAATAGTCATAATAAAATTTTTGTTTCCCACGAAAATCTCTTTTTTTCGTAATGAAGCAACCATCAGATCATATCTCATCAACTTTGTCTGCCATCTTCACTCAGGCATCCTATCATCATTATGCCACTCATTACTTTTGGCTCAACACACATCATCCAATTTTTTCAAATTTAGGCATTTACAAATGATTATTCTTTAGGTACGCCTTCATTCATTGTTTGAAACATTTTTCATTTCATTTGACATTACATTGTAATTAATTTAGTAATTCATCTGAGTACTACAGTACTTTATAACCAAATATGTGAGGACACCTATCACCTTTTTCATGGGGGGCAATTTGTTAAATTATGTTTTTCCATAATGACCCTCACTTAAGCTATGTTGCGTAGTAATTTCAATTGAATTGATGTAACAACACAGAAGCATACAAAATTCTCTGCTAAGTTGTTTTAATCTCAAACACCCAACTCACATTTTCAGCTCTAGTTTTTCAAATTCTCCTCTTCTATAGTCCCTGAAAACTAGACCGAGCACTCACAAACTTTATCTAGTCTTAAGATTAAGTAGAATATAGGGTGGAATACAGGGTAAAGAACATTGAGGATACATAGGGTAGAATTGTGAAAAAAAGTTAGAAGTTGCAGTGAAAGTTGCAATGATTTGGAATTTTTCTTGGGCTACAAAGTTTCTTAGTAAAAATGGGAGAGCAACCGATATGACATGAGCCAAGCGATCACTCATCCCTGTTGTAGGATCAGACAAGTGTCCAAGTCTTTAACCACGTGGGATAGCTTACATATTTCGTTAGGTTATGTGGTTATGATGAGGCTGTGACTCTGGAATTCTTGTGCACTTATAGAAATGGGGCTACCTATGTAAAAGGGTTAAGGGTGGAGGCTTTGGAAGCATAGATTATGGAAGTTTCAGGACTTCCCACTATAGGTGAAGCTTCTCCACATGAACATGATGCACGAGCAGCCAAGGATGAGTTTTCCTTGCCCACAGACGCTGCATTAGAGTCTAGTAAACATGGGACGAAGATAACATCTCTTCTAGAATATTACTCTCTACTAACTATCCATGTTATTTTATATGATAAAATCTAACCTATTGGGAGCATTCTTAGACATGCAAATGTTAGAGAAATACATCAATAAACTACATTAACATATCTAAAACATACTCTAAAACAAAAGACTCCATCATAACCTCTGATGAGCTAAACAAGGGCACCCAATGCCTTGTTTATTTTCTCTTAGAGAAGGTTTGTGGGTGTGCTCTCCCAACACAATATCAAAATCCTACTTTGGTTTCTTGCATGCTATGGATTGAAACCTACAATGCAAACTAATGCATGTGATGAAGAACTCAAGAAAAAGTATGAAGAACTTGTCTCAAGTTATTCACCAAGATGAGGAGGAAAACACAAATGTAACACTAGAATGATATGCAATAGATAATAAAACCAGATTCATTTGTCATTATTCTAACATGTGATTTCAAGATTCAACTATGAACTAATGAGCATAAAACATAAAAATGCACTAAGAAATTCTAGAGCTAAACTAGCGTGATAACAATGCATAAAAAGGAGATGATTTGCTCTTGACAATGACCTCTATTTATAGATTTTTTGGAGGAGAGAGAGGGCTTGGATGAGGTGGAGCTCATGTGGCATCCACATAGGTGCCACATGAGGGACACATAAGCCATGCAAGAGGCCCACTTTGCTCACACATCTGTGAGTAACTTTGGATGTGATGGGTCAAAGTGTACTTAAAGTACACATGTGAAGGATCTTGTAAGAGGTGTAAGAGTTTTAGTCCAATGAAACACTTTTAGAAAGTGTAAGAAAGTGTCATCAAGGTTGTAAGAAACCTTGTTGGCACCAAATTAGCATGTTTTTGAAAAGTCAAATTTGGAAATTTGCTCACACCTGTGTGAGCAAATAATTAGGACTAATTGGTGTAGGAATCAAGAAATTAGCCTAATTAACCTTAGTTAATTAGTGAATATGTTTATTTGGTGAGAGTGATGTGAGGTAGGGTAGGAGCTAGGTTCAAATTAGTTTAATCTAAATTAGAAATTTAGATTAATTTGGTTTAGTAGAATTTAAGTCATATGGAGGAATAAATAAATTAAAAATTTATTTAAAAGGGACTAATGAAGGGGAATGTAATAAATAAAATTTAATACATCAAAGGGGGATAGTATTTAAATTAAATTCAAATACTATGGAAAGTGAATTATATTTAACTAAATAAATTTAATTAAATAAATAGAAGAACATAACAAATATAATTAATTAATTAAAATTAATTATAATGCTAAGGGAATATTAATTAAATTAATATAAGGACAATTTTAGACGTCTACATTTTGCCCCTTTTTGATGCGACGTCAAAAGTGGCGTCATGTCAAAGAAAAGAAAATAAGATGCCCTAGAGAGGTCAGGAAAACCTATTGCAGCGAGAGCAGAGGAGTGTGCCCCCTCAAGTAAATAATAGGAAAAATACAATTTTTAATAAAAAATTTCTCGAAAAGGACAAGAATAAGGGAAAAAGAAGACCAATTGTATGGCGTGTCCAAGAAAAATGGAGGAATGGGGACCATGGGGGACGTGGAGAAACACGAAACAAATGGGTCCCAAGGGGCTATAAATAGTCCACCGGGACCGATAGACAAGTCATTATCACTCACAAAGAGCAAAAAGAGAGAAGAAGAAGAGAGAAATGGCAGTAGAGCGAGATCGTGCACAACTTGGAGAGTGCATTCAGGTTCACTAGAGACCAATAGATGTGGGACCACTGGTGAGTAGTGAACCACCTCCTAGTCAATTATGCATTTAATGCATTTTTGGTGTCTAGGGTATCATTAATGCATCCAAAAGTTAGTGCGCAGCACAGACGGTGGTCGCCTGACCACCGTCTGCACAGATGATGATCGATAGACTGTCATCCTCACAGATGATTGATCTACAATCACTGTCTGCACAGATGGAGATTGACCAATCTTTGTTTGCAAAGGCAGAGGAAAAGAAGAATGCGTAGCAGAGATGGCAAAGTTATAACTCCACCGTTTGTGTGGCAAAAATATGGTAGCTTAAATAGCCATCTCCACAGACTGGCGTCTGCGGAGATCCGTCGGCTCCGCAGACTGGCGACTGTGAAATTCTACCGTCTGTGAGGGTCAACCACTGTCTACATGGATTGACCCAAAAATGGAAGAAAAAAGAGGAAGAAGAGGAAAGACAAGGGTCCAGGAGCAGTTTTCGATGCCCTGGATGGGCTTGGGACATTTTTTGATGCCCCAGAATGCTATCTGATGTCTGACATTAGTTTGTTGGACGTAGGAGGATACCATCACCTTCTGAGCGAGGGAGTGCTACCCAGCGACAATGGAGCTAGAGCAACAGCTGAGTGGGGGATCATTACATTATGCGGGCTAGAGCATGTATGACATTGGCCACATCTGCGAGCACATAATGCACTTATGTTTGATCTGATTGAGAGGTGGCATAGTACCACTTTGAGCTTTCACTTCCTGATAGGGGAAGCTACTATTACCCTCCACAACATGTGGAGGATTTATAGAGTGCCTATTTAGGGGTTGATACCTGAGTACAACTTCAAGGGTTCAGAGCCCTACATGGAGATGACTCTTGGATAGAGGTACCCAAATCTACCAATTTCATGGCAGTGGATGTCTTAGACAGGGGTGATGGCACTTCAACCATAGTTGCGGCGGGTAGCTTTATACTTAGCTAGTTTGATAGGGGGATGACTAATGCCTGATCATGCAAGCAAGGGATTCCCGATTGGTTGGGCTAGAGTCCTCAATAGCATGGTGGAGGATGGAGAGTAGTACTGCTAGGGATATACCATCCCCAGTTAGTTATATTATGATCTACACATGTGCACCTACCATAAGGATAGGGCACTAGGTCCCAAATGCATGCTTCTTCTGGTATCGGTGTGGGAGCATATTGTGGTCATATGACTGATTAGGCACCAAGAGACCAGAGCGGTTTACGAGCCATTTGTATGAAGATACTGGCCTCTGATTAGCTATGACACCATAGATTTTGTCAGGTACTGGCGACGGAGACTAGATGAGATGGGGGAGATACAGTGGGCACCCTATGCGGGGTACGAGGCCTGGGGTCATGAGATCCCATAGCAGGACAGATACACGGAGGATGAGTTTTATGACTTTTATTATATGAGGTTTGTTCAGACTAATTGTTGGTTGATCGGGAGGATAGCATATATGATCTCTAGATACATGTCGACTATTGTACAGAGACAGATGGGAAAGGTTCATGAGGCAGTTCTAGATGGGTTCCCACATCCATTAGTGACCCGAGAGGTGGGGAGTATTTGGGGGATGGGGGTAAATCCCCGTATAGCATGAGCATCATTTATGGGGATGATAGAGGTCCCATGGATTAGGGTACAGGAGTCTCTACAGGATGTAGGTGTATTCCTAGCATACGCTTAGTGGTGGGTGGCACACAGACCAGTGAGATTGACAGTGTCAAGATAGTACAGGAAGATGAGTAGCTTGGGGAGGGAGGGGATGGAGGGGGACAAGATGATGATGACGATGATGAGGAGGGAGGAGGTAGAGGAGGGGCTGAGGGGAGGAGGGTTTGGCATAGGGTTGAAGTTCTGAGATGGAGAGGTCAGGTTAAGTTACCAGCAGGGAGGCAGCCTCCCATAGTGCCAGGTGCTCAGGTATGGGGACAGGATCATCCACATAGGCCATAAGGGCCACCAGGAAAAGTACAAGGGCCACAAGGGCCACCAAGATAGGGACAGGGGCCACTAGGATAGGGACAAGGGCCATAGGGGCTACCAAGATAGGTACCACTAGTGGGCTATGTAGCCCAAGATACTCATGATACTGTTATAGTAGAGTGGGATAGTCTTTAGACCAAGCTGGGTAGGGTACAAGGCTTCCTAGCGACATCTCGGGTGACCAAGGTGAGTGTGCAAGCAAAGATCTAGAGGTTGCAGGGGGTACTAGCAACTTCTCAAGCCACAGCGAGCAGCTTATAGACAAATTTGGCTAGGGTATAGGGGGAGTTAGTAGTGGAGATCGCTTAGGGAGATAGTGCTTAGAGTGTAATAGATTTATTATAGGCTCAAGTGGACAATGGCAAGTTTTCCATTATTGAGAAGAATGGGGATCCTTTAGAGGAGCTAGTAGCGATGTCAGTACAGATAGTAGCTCTGACCACAGAGCGAGACCTAGCACGGAGACATGTAGAGGATTATAAAGCCGACTGAGATATAGTGCATCTGGCAGGCAGGGCGGCAGGTGTAGGTCAGATGATGGTAGATGCTATGGCAGCGCAGAGAGAGGTTGGGCGGAGAGGATGAGAGGCTGCATACTATATGGGTCTCTATCATAGTGTAATGCTAGAGGAGCTACGACAACCTATGTACTCAGAGAGAGCACTGGGCAAGGCTTGCAGGGATCAGTAGGGTTACCACCACATCCAGGTAGTGGTGCAGGACCATCACAGCGACCACCATGATTCATCTCAGACCATTTTTGATACACATTTTTGTATGATTTATGCCACACATTATGTATGATAGTGACATTTTGAGATATATACATGGAATTTGTGGACTATTGTGACTGTATGGACTCTATGTATGATGCTTATATGATATGATGTTTATACAGGATGTATGGATGCATTTATATTACACATGTTATATGACTGACATGCAGGATGAGATGAATGTATATGATTATGCTAACGTATTTGTGATGCAAGGATGAGATGCAAATATATATATATATATATATATATATATATATATATATATATATATATATATATATATATGTTAGATGTGGTGTGTTAATGCTTATAGATGGATATATTTTGACATGTATTGATGTAATGTGATGTAAATGCATATATGATGGTTGAAATGTGTAAGAAATCTAAAATGAATGGATCCTAAAACAATATTAATGACTTAACAATGCAACTAAATGAATGAAATGTAACTATATGCAACTATAATGAATGATGATTGAATGAATGAAGTAACAATGCAACCTTAATGAGTAATGATTAATGAATGAAGTAACAATGCAACCAAATGCAACATTAATGAGTAATGATTAATGAATGAAGGAACAATCCAACTAAATGCAACCTTAATGAGTAATGATTAATGAATGAACTGAATGAATAAAACTAACCTAATGAATTAATGTAGTATGAGACACATGAGGACACTATTTTTGTGTGTATCAAATAGGTCTAATAAAATCACTTAGGTGACTGGATAGGGGGAATAAATAGAAACCTTTGCCAAGAAAAAAATCAAAGTGCAATATGACCTAACTAAAATGCAAATACTAACTACATGATGATAGTGGGATTGATACCATGTTAATGTTGGAGAGAACACCCTAATTTGATATTGCAAAAGGAGTTATGCACCATGTGCTAGAAAACACAAGTGACATGGTTCCTTACGTGGACTAGACTCTCAGACAAATAGGTTGTTAGGAACAAGAATGCGAGATATTAGGTATGATGAGAGCTATGAAATGTGACTCATGAGGGGACATAGTACATCCAGATCTTTGGAGGGATTTGAGATGCATGAATTTTTCCCCCAGTGAGGCATACATAGTCATAACCAAATATCAAAACATAAATGCACTAACAAACTATGACAAGAAGATCATACCACAAATGACACATATTTCACTAAATACTCACCATAACAAACCAAGATATAAAAGATCGAGGCTATCGCAATAAGGACATAGTAAAACACAAGATAAAATTAACAAAAAAGACATCCTGACCAAGTGGTCATTCAATCCAAAAGTTCTTTCCATGAACAAGTTTGATGTGAGGATTGATAGAACAGCTGACAACAGAAGGATGCATCCTGATGGGCCAAAGATTGATTGGTAAAAATGGGTTTCGCTGGAAATTGCTTGTGAATAGAATGATCATTAGGAATGTCAATCTATCTGCTGATTTGTTGGAAACATTTGTGATCACTGTGTCTAGAAAAAAGCTCAGTATTGATATGGTAAGCTCAGTCATGCGGGATTTTTTATTACAGAGGTGGAAAATGGTCAAGGAACTACCTGCGCAGATATGGATAGTGACTTTTATTATGGAAGGCGATGTAGGTTTCTTAGAAAAAATGTGGGAACAGATGGTGGATCTGACTACACATGGCGACTCAAACAGGTTTTCACCATGGTACTTATCCATTGTGCCACCGAAGTGGTTTTCATAGATGGACAAATTTATTTCTCTTTCTCTTTTGTTTTTTTGATATTTTTGTCAAGCTTTTATATTTTTTATACTTCTTTGATTTTTTTATTTTTTTTATTTTGCTTGCTTTTTGAATTTTTTTGGATTTTTGAAAATTTCTGCTGTACAATAGACTACTGACGGATCAAGCATAGAAGCACTTGAGATGTACAATAATTATAGGATCATGGATAGGATCTCCCTCTGGTGATGCAATTTGATAAGCGCCAAAACCATACTTTGCGGTGACAATGAAGGGTGCCAACCAATTAGGCTCAAACTTTCCTTTCTTTTCATGGTTCTGGAGGTTCTTCATATTGTGCTATAGGACAAGATCACCAACCTCAAACTAACGAGGCTTGATCCTTTTATTGAACTAAATGTGGAGGTGATTTTGATACATGTGGAGGTGGTCTAGGGCATTGAGGCATCTCTCATCAAGGAGTTCCAGCTCTTGCAAGCGGGCAACTCTATATTCTCCTTCGGACAGCAAATTCTTGAGAGAAATTATGAGGGAAGGGAGTTCAATTTTGATGGGTAGAATAGCCTCAATACCTTAAACAAGGTTGAAGGGAGTGGATCCTATGGGGGTTTGAATGGAGGTGCAGTAAGCCCAAAGGGAAAGGTTGAGCTGAAGGTGCCAATTGCAGCCAACTTCATCGACTATTTTCTTGAGGATTCGGAGGATGGTTTTATTCGAAGCCTCAGTTTGATCATTGCTTTGCAGAAAGTACTTGGAAGAGGTATGGTGGGTAATTATTAATTTTCTATATAGCTCTATGACATCCTTGTTCTTGAAAGGTCCTCCATTATCAGTAACAATGTCTTGAGGAATTCCATAGCGACAAATAAGATAGTTCAAAATGAACTTTGAAATCTATTTTCTAGTAGTTTAAGTGAGAGGAACAACTTTGACCCACTTGGTAAAGTACTTTGTAGTAGCAAGGATGTATTTATGGCCATTGGAAGAATTAGGGAAAATCTAGCCAACGAGGTCAAGACCCCAGTGTG
This sequence comes from Thuja plicata, assembly GCA_018584345.1. Classification (NCBI taxonomy): domain Eukaryota; kingdom Viridiplantae; phylum Streptophyta; class Pinopsida; order Cupressales; family Cupressaceae; genus Thuja; species Thuja plicata. The sequence goes on along the minus strand of MU223518.1, from coordinate 1,496,946 downwards.
AAAAAGGCCAGGGGGTGATGTTGGGCTGGAGGGATTGCGAGGGAGCATGTATCAAATCGTCGTGCTACTGACAAGGCACACACTTCTACACATAGTTGTAGGCATCTTGCTCCATAGTAGGCCAGTAATATCTAGTGCATAATAAATTCTTGGCCAAAGTAATTCCACTAGAGTGAGCCTCACAGATTCCTTGATGTACCTCCTCAAGGATGTTTGTGATTCATTAGAATTCAGACATCTTAAAAGAGTTCCATCTAAATGCTTTCGAAAAAGGGTATCAGCAAGGATTGTGTATCGGGAAGTGTGGAAAATGAAGGTTTTACATTGGTTGGGGGTTAAAGTAAGTGGGGTATGTCCATGGTGAAGGTAGGAATATACTTCTTGGTACCATGGGGAATTGGGATCAGCAATTTCACACACCATTTTAGAATTCAATTTGCAATAGGCAGGGACCGTAAGAGCCTCAACAAGAAACTCACACTGTGCGATGTGTTCTGGCATAGTGATTAAGGACCCAATTGTTTCCATGGCATCTACTGCTTTATTGTTCATGCAAGGGATCTATTGGAAGATTATCTCAGGGAAATGTGCTTTGAGGTCTTCAACTGTACGGTTGTAGGGAAGCAACTTGTCATCCTTTGTTTGATATTCATCCATAACTTTTTGATAACCAATTGTGAATCACCAAGCACCAATAAATTGAGGATCTTCCATTGTATGGCCTACTATATTCCAAGTACAAGGGCTTCATATTCTACAATGTTGTTGGTACAAGGAAATTGTAATTTATAAGATTTAAGGATGAGATCCCTTTTTGGTGTAACAAACAAGATTCCTTCCCCCGATCTTTTCTAAGTGAAGGATCCATCAAAATAAAGCTTCCATGGTGGACTCGGGGAAAGATTAAGGACTGATTCATCTAGAAAATCTATGATCAAAGGATGTTTACTGTCAACAGGTGCTTCAGCTAACTAATCTATAATTACTTGTCCTTTGAGAGCTTTGTGATGCACATAAACAATGTCAAACTCACTAAGGATCATGACCCATTTCATTTTACAACCAATAAGAGCAGTACATGCCAGGAGATATTTGAGGTGATCAATCTTGGCAATAAGATGAATCTCATGATTAAGCATATAATGTCATAGTTTCTGTGTACAAAAAACAAAAGCCAAACATGCTTTCTCAATTAGGGAATAATTCAAATCATAACCAATAAGAGTCCTGCTGAGATAGTAAATTGCTCGCTCTTTGCCAGTATCATCTAATTGTGCTAGGAGGGCTCCTAACATGACCTCTATAGAAGATATGTACAAAATCAGAGGATGACCAACAACAGGTGGTACTAACATAGGTGGATTAGCTAGATATCTTTTCAGCTTCTCAAATGCATTTTGGCATAAGCAATCCCACTGAAACTTGATATTCTTGCATAGGAGATGGGAGAATGAATGCACCTTATCTCCTAGTTGTGACATGAATCTTTTGATTGATTGTAGTTTTCCTTGTAAAATGCATAATTGCTTTAATGTTTTGGGTGGTGGCATCTCTAGGATCACTTTCACTTTCTTTGGATCAACTTCTATTCCACGTCGTGACACTATGTTTCCCAGTAGTTTACTAGATTGTACTCCAAAAACACACTTCTTAGGATTCAAACTAAGCTTATACTACTCCAATCGCTCAAAAATGGTAGTGAGAATAGGAATGTGTGATTCCCTTGTTTTTGACTTGCCTAAAATATCATCCACATAATCTTCCATGATGACATGTAAAAGGTCATGAAAGATGGTAGTCATTGCTTGTTGATAAGTGGCTCCGACATTTTTAATTCCAGAAGGCATCACCTGATAATAGATGATACCCTAAGGTGTTGTAAATGTGGTTTTGTGTTGGTCTTCTAGTGCTATCCTGATCTGATTGTAACCTGAGAAGCCATCCATAAGCGACAACATTTCATGTCCTGTTGTCAAATCCACTATAATGTCAATATTTGGGAGTGGAAAATCATCCTTGGGACATGCAAGGTTTAGATCTATGAAATTAGTATAGATGAAAATGCCCCCAATAGGCTTACCTACCAGTAAAATATTAGAAACCCATTCAGGATAATCAATTAGTCTAATTACTTCAGCATCCAGCATTTTTTGAAGCTCTACTTTGACTACCAGTGCAACTTGTGGATGCATCTTGCGAATTTTTTGTTTAACAAGTGTTACACTTGGATCTACGACAAGATGATGCATGAAAAGATCTATATCTAGCCCGGGCATGTCCTTGTAAGTCCATGAAAAGTTGATTTTGTGTTTATGTAAGAATTTTTTCATGTCTTTCTTTTCCTGATCATTGAGAGAAATTGCAATGTAGGTGATGTGTGGATCTTCTTCTACGCCTAGGTTGATTAGAATAGTATATTTGATGATCATAGAGGACACTTCTAGTTCTAAAGATATAAATGAAAAGTCAATCTCTCCCTCCTCTAGCACCTCAAAAAGGTTTTCACTAGAGGAAGCATCCTTTATTTTATCTTTTTCTTCATCCAAAGGTGCTTGCGAGAGGTTTTCACCAGAGGATGTATTTTCATTTTTATTTTTTTAATTTTCTTTTTCATTTTTGCGACTGAGAGAGTTGACTTGGCTACCAAAGTAGGCTTGTTCACTATAGTGAATCTAATGTTTGTACTCTCAGAGATTCTTAAGTCCAAAGAGGGCTAAAACTACCTCATCCAAATCACAAATGTCCAAAGCTGGTGATTAGTCTTACTAATCCCAGTCAATTAATTTAGGGTTTGTGAGGGGTAGAAAAGGGGATGAAAGGTCAGCTTGGGTGATAGTGAAGACATGATGGTTTTGGTTGTCTAGGTCATCTTCAATGTAGTGGAAAGGTATTTTGAAGAACTCTTCCTCAGTGTCTGAATCTGAGGCAACTAGACAATAATCCCTAGCAAAGTTAGTCTTGGTCTCTACGGAACCCAATTCATGTCCTTTGGGATAGCCATTGGTTGTTATGATCTTATTCTTACCTATTTCATTAGCTCCAAGGCTAGTACCATGATATCCCATGCTTTCGAAAATGGGAGTAACCTTAAGATACTTTCCTTTGGGGAAAGTTACAGTTATTTCCTCTTCATCACTATAGAGTCAATCAAGGACATTGTATTCCATGTGTTCATATGATAGGGACTCCCAATGTTCAAAAATAGTGGATTTTCACTGCATAAGAGCTTTATCTTTAGAGGGGAGTAATGGTGATGGTCTTCCATAAGACTTTGGAGACAAAGGGAATTTCCCAATACATAGAGCACTTTCAAATTTATACTCTCCCATGCCTTGATCTATAAAAGTGGCCTTTGCTTTAGATGAGGAGGGTTTGTCTTCAATGACCTTGTCTTCAGTGCCTTTTTCCTTTCCTTTAGTTTTCTCATCTGGTATTTCTGATGTCTTTTCTAAAACTGATGGAGTGTTTGAAATAGGGGCTTCTTGATTTGAATTTCAGCCAAACTCATTCAATGGACAATAGTTAGATTTTTTGCCTTCCAGTCTCTTGCAGTAATGAAAGGGCTTAGGATCTCCAGGAATTGTGATTTCTCTATTGTGATGTGGGAACTTTAGACATTGATGATAAGTAGAGGGTACACCTTTGATAGCGTGTATCGATGGATGTCCTAGCAAGATATTATAAGGTAGATCTAGATCCAGTACATGGCAAACAGTTTCAATTAGGACCAGGCCCACTTGTAAGGGTAGTGTGATCAGACCCTTTCTTTCTCGCTCACAATCATAATAGGCCTTTATTGTGATTTGTTTGTCTGCATCAATGAGGTCCTCAGAACGACCAATATTATGAATCATTTTCAATGTGTACAAGTTCAAGCCAAATCCACCATCTATAAGGATTTATTTTATTCTTGTGGTTTAGATTTTTCCTTCTATATGGAGGGACTTATTATGATGTAGGTCAGGACCATGAAAGTCCTTATCAGTGAAGACAAGATGTTCTTGTGCGGCTAAATTCCCTATCATAGCTTGGAATTGCGCAGCGTTGATGTTCTCAGGGACACGAGATTCATTTAGATATTTATCAAGGATTTCTCTATGAATTGGTGAGGTTGTCAGGAGCTCTAGAATGGATATCTATGTAGGCGTCTTCCCTAACTGAGCCAATAGGTCCTAGTGTGAGGTAGGCCAAACAGTGGTAGATGGTGCAGCTGGTGGATTTGCAGATGTAGAAGGTTTATCAGCACCTTGGACAATGACTCTGGGTCTATGTGTAGTAGCATTACAATCAGAAACTTTGAGGATTATGGTATTAACATGTGTGTCAATTTCTTCAATGCAGCCACAAAGAGAGTCAAACCCAAAGATATCATTTTCACTTAAACTCCCACATGTTCAATCACGACCTGTGATAGTATTGGTAGAATAGTCATACGAGATCACATTTGATGCATTGTTTTGATTCTAAGGTGGGAAGGGCTGATTGTAGACCTTGAGTTTTGCATTAGATGAGGATGCATTCTGACCTTCAACTTCAATTTTCCCATCCTCAATGAGATCTTGCACAAATTTTCTAAACTTCATGCATTTCTTGGTATCATGTCCCTTGATACGATGATAATCACAATACTCATTATCTCTATACCAAACAAGTTTAGGTTGATTCTCATCAAAAGGTTGAGCATTTGGATAGACTATCATTCCTTGATCCGCAAGTTGTTTGAAGATCACATCTAGAGGTTCTACCAAAGCTATGAATTTTCACTATTGTTGATTGTCATTATTACTTTTGTTGTTGTTGTTATTGTAATTTTTTTGAGGAAATAAGAATGATTGATTGCGCAGTTGTTGATTGTTGTTCTGATTCTAATTGTTCTGATTGTTCTAATTCTTATTATGATTTCGATTGTTGTTGCGATTCTAATTTTGATTCTAATTTTTATTGTGATTGTTTTGATTTTTATTGTTGGATGCTTGGACATTTTGAACATGCTTGGCATCAGTTACTCCATCATTGACAACTCCTTTGTTTTTACTCCAAAATTTTGGTTTATCATTGTTGGAAGGAGTATAGTGTTTGATGCTGCCTCTTTGCAAAAGGCCATGTTCAATGTCTTTTCCCTTCTTGACAAGGGATTCAAAGGTGTCAGGTGAAGCCATTTTCATTTGGAAATACATCTCAGAGATCAAATTATTTGTGAAGATGTCAATTAAGTGACTATTAGGTATTTTCCATGGCATGCAATTTACAATATGTCTCCATCATTGTAAGAAACTAGCAAAATTTTCTCCATTCTTTTGTTTAGTATTGCACAAATCACTGAGTGTTGCTTGATTCTCAATGTTATAAGAATATTGTCCAACAAACTTCTCTGCAAGATCAGAGAAAGTAGAGATTGACCCATAAGGAAGGGTCATGAACCATTCCAAAGTTGTGCCTCCAAGACTCCTAGTGAAGAGTCTTTTTAAGTAATTCTCATTATAGGAAACTTCTTGACATGCGATGTAAAACTCTTTGTGATGTTGTAGAGGACATGTTTCACCTTTGTATTTCTCAAATTTAGGCATCTCAAAGTTTGGTGAGAATGGTTGCATTGTGATAGAATTGTCAAATGGATAGGGACAAATTTCCTCAAAAGAAAACTCCTTCTTGCCCCCATTTTGTAAGCCTTGTACAATGCTTTTGAGCTCATTGAATTGTTGGGTGAAGTTTAGAGCATTCTGTGAAATAAACGGTGGTGCATAACCTCTGCCTCCTCCAAATTGTGCAGCTGACAAGCCCGTGGAGGTCATACAAATAGTGGGAGGAGGTATATATTGATAGGCTCGAGATGTATTGGTTGCAAATGTTTTTGCTCTTATTTTTTGAAACAAAGATGTAGACAAGGGCATGAAAATCTGCCCTATGTTATTGACATTAGCACTTTCTCCTTGAGTCATCATTGTTTGAGTGCTGTTATGTGTAGTATTGTTTGGAAAAGTGCTTATGATCTATTGAATTTTTTCTGGTGTCAATTGAGGTATTGATTTTGTTGTTGACATAGGTGCTGATGTAGGTATTGATGTGGATGGCTCACTAACAGGTCCTTTATCGGTGTCATGTGATGATGTAGCATTTGAAGTAGAAGACATGGCTGCAGTAGTGACAGCAATGGCTTTGGTGACATTTTGGGTAAGGAGTGTTTCATCAAAGTCAGCAGGAACTGTGACACCATTATGAACAAGATTCAAGATTATTTCAGCACTGTTATGCATAATGACCTTCTCAACCATTTCTAAGTTGTATGGGTCACTAAGGAAGTCCATCACTTGGGTGGGTCTTTATTCTTGGTCCACTAGTTCAATATCATCAGGCACTTCCTCAGCTTGTACCCTAGTTCCTTGAAAATATTGAGTGGAAAATGGATTCTCCTCATGAGTAATAGTGTTGAATGTTGCATGCCTCATGTTTCTAGCTTGGGATCGAGTGACTACCATATAATGGTGGTTTTAGAAGAACGAAAGACAAGAAGGTATGAGAAATAAAATGGAGTAAAGATATTGATTCTGGATTTGATTGGATTTGATTGGATTGATGTTTGATTAAAGATTGATTGATTGATTGATTGATTGACTGATTGAGGATTGATTGATAATAATTGATTTAAAGGTTTTTGGAACAAAACCTAAGCATGACAAAAGCTTGTGATAATAAAAACACAAAGGGATTTGAAGTAACACCTGTTCTACTTGAAGATGGACTTGTGATCTCAAGAAAAATAGGACATCACTAAGGGATTTAAATTACTTGAGACGGACTGATGGTTTACAAGCAATGTTGTGTTTGTTTGAGGATGAAGGTTTACAATACTTTGATTAAGGCCTTTCAACCTAAAGGATTGATTTGATTTGATGATTTGATCTAATGCTCTAAGAGAAGGAAGAATGATGATGGAAGAATGGAAGAATGATCCAAAAGAAAGAGGTTATCTAATCGTATCACTCAATGGAAACAAAAGCACTGTTGATAGAATACTTGGCCATGAAATTGCAAAATTTGTTTTTGTAGATGATCTTATAAATTTTCTCACGATGCTCAATCTCTTGTTTGATAAATGTTGTAATATGATGGTATTCCTTGGATTTATGAGTGGTTTCCTTCTTCTCTCAATAGACTGGAGGTGTTGGAAGCTTAACCTTCTTATGTTTCTTAAAATTGTTTATGTCATGAAAATTTTTATTTTGGCTGAATGACTGAATGATCTAGGACAAATAGTTTCGGGGTCTTACAAAAGGTCAAATTTTTGAATGTCTCAGCAGATTTGGGAGCTCACTATTTTCAAGCAGAGATGGTGATCTCAAACGTAGCTGGTGATCTACACAGACGGTGTTGTGCAGACAGTAATCTACACAGATGGCGGATCTAGAGAGGAAATAGTCGATTGTGTCTAAGGCAGTGTGTTGAAATTCTGGGCAAATTTTTGATCTTCAGTTTGATTTTGGGTAAATTTGTTTGATGGCAAGAACTAATTTTAGCACATTAAAACTAGAAGAATAACATACACACATCACAAAACAATCTAACAAGGGACAAAGCAACCTTGAGGGATACCAGCAAATGTGTCATTAGGAAACCTTGATTTCAAATTGTAGGATCTCGTTTGTGTATGTTCAAGTGACTCTTTCAAGGCACTTATGTTTTTACTTGGTCTAGCACAGTGAAGATAGTTCAAATAGTAGCTACCTTATGAAATTGGCTTCACATGAAATATTATAGGCCCATTGCTTGGTATTCCTTCAGCTCACATAACAGTGTCACATCTAGAAGGGTGCCTGTGTTTTTTCCTTTTGCCAGGTATTGTTTCCATGCTACAAAGATCTCTTTCACAACGCAATACCCTGGGACACGTATGATGGGAATCTTGGGGGGAGAATCTTTCCTCCCCTTGAACTATAATAAGTCACTGTTCAGAGGTGAATCGGGAAAGCTACTAAGTTTCAGTTGGTAGTAAAGTTTCAGTTGGTAGTAAGGTTTCATGGCGTCCCCGCAATAAGTTTGTACAGCGTGAGAAACTTAAGTCTTTAGTTCAACCATGCCAATATGCTGAGGATATTCACTTAGTATGGACTACCATTGAACATGACCCGCCCAAGCTTGAAGGGATAAAGAGGACCTTTGGGTCACACTTCATTTCTATAATGGCCGAAGGGATTACTAGTTTGAGGTCATCCTCTAAAGGGGAAGCGTACCCTCTAGATAGGCCTCTCTAAAAGCTTGATTAAGCTAATATTTCTCTTCACCCAAGATCTATGAAGGTAAGGGGAGAGGATACGGCTATAAATTAATCATAGCATCACTTATATTAAGGGTTTTAATCTAAATAACAAAATAGCTCGAAAGAAGTGTTGAAAAACACTTCTTCAAATACACCAAGAAGTATTCATTCCAAATTGAACCTATTTAAAAGAAACTAAGTGTTTTCTACCACGCAAAAGACACAATAGTATGGTTAATCATTCATGTTCAATTTTTTTCTCACACAACAAAAAGAAAGCTTATAAAGGTGTGTTAATTTTCTTTATGTCATTCAAGATTGGTTTGAAGTTCATTCCCTTAATATTCAAGATTGAGTGAGATAAATTTTAAACAACATACATTCCAAGACAAGTGTTTAACCATACAAGTTCATTTTAAGAATCTATTAAAAACCATCAGGGAACCTGCATGAAATCCATTAGTAGTCTTCAAGTTTCAGATATTAAATGTTGCAAAAAATACTAAAACCCAGGAAAATGCATAGACGGCCAAGTATCGCAAATGGTGAGCTACACAGATGGTGATCTGCGTAGACGATGATCTGCGAAAATGATAAATCACCATAGTATTATGAGTTTGTTTCTGAATAGGTGGAGATGGTGATTTATAGGCATAGACAACAGAGTATCACAGACATCTGGGAAGTGCAAACGGTAATCAGCAGAAACGGCGACTCCAGAGTGGAGACGGATCTGTGTGAAAATTTCTAGAACTATGAAAAATCTATAAAAAAATGTTAGAAAATAAGGGACATGGGTCCCACCAGGCATGCCCAAATGTATATGCTAGAATCTAACCTATTGGGAGCACACTCACACATGCAAATGTTAGAGAAATACATCAATAAACTATATTATCATATCTAAGAACATACTCTAAAACAAAAGATTCCATCATAACCTCTGATGAGCTAAACAAGGGCACCCAATGCCTTGTTGATTTTCTCTTAGAGAAGGTTTGTGGGTGTGCTCTCCCAACACAATATCAAAATCCCACTTTGATTGCTTGCATGCTATGGATTCAAACCTATAATGCAAACTAACGAATGTGATGAAGAACTCAAGAACAAGTATGAAGAACTTGTCTCAAGTTATTCACCAAGATGAGGATGAAAATGCAAATGTTACACTAGAATGATATGCAATAGATAATAAAACTAGATTCATTTACCATTATCCTAACATGTGATTTTTAGATTCAAATATGAACTAATGAGCATAAAACATAAAATGCACTAAGAAATTCTAGAGCTAAACTAGCATGATAACAATGCATAAAAGGAGGATGATTTTCTCTTGACAATGGCCTCTATTTATAGATATTTTGGAGGAGAGAGAGGGCTTGGATGAGGTGGATCTCATGTGACATCCACATAGGTGCTACATGAGGGACACATAAGCCATGCAAGAGGCCCACTTCGCTCACACACGTGTGAGCAACTTTGGATGTGATGGGTCAAAGTGTACTTAAAGTACACATGTGAAGGTTCTTGTAAGAGGTGTAAGAGTTTTATTCCAATGAAACACTTTTAGAAAGTGTAAGAAAGTGTCATCAAGGTTGTAAGAAACCTTGTTGGCACCAAATTAGCATGTTTTTAAAAATTCAATTTTGGAAGTTTGCTCACACATGTGTGAGCAAATAATTAGGACTAATTGGTGTAGGAATCAAGAAATTAGCCTAATTAACCTTAGTTAATTAGTGAATAGGTTTATTTGGTGAGAGTGATGTGAGGTAGGGTAGGATCTAGGTTCAAATTAGTTTAATCCAAATTAGAAATTTAGATTAATTTGGTTTAGTAGAATTTAAGTCATATGGAGGAATAAATAAATTAAAAATTTATTTAAAAGGGACTAATGAAGGGGAATGTATTAAATAAAATTTAATACATCAAAGGGGGATAGTATTTAAATTAAATTCAAATACTATGGAAAGTGAATTATATTTAATTAAATAAAATTAATTAAATAAATAGAACATAAAAAATATAATTAATTAATTAAAATTAATTATAATGCTAAGGGAATATTAATTAAATTAATATAAGGATGATTTTAGAGGTCTACAGTTATAAGGTTCATTACTTGCGAAGGATGATTTTCATACTTACATGATGCACATTTCAAACTATTGAGTCATTTGTGGCATTGCCGCCTTGTGAATGTGCCCAATGTTTTGTATTCTTTATTAAATTTGAGTTCAGAAGAGGTTAGAAAGGGGAAACTAAATGCAGCTACTCACCATGGGTTGGTAAAACTCCTAGTGGAAATATCTTTATAGGATAACTCTCCTATGACTTGGGATGAGTTTATCACCACACCCCATGTACAGTTACAAGGAGAAGGGCCACAACTTATACTTCAAGAATGTTGGAAATATAGATGGAGTAACTGAGAGGGGAGGGGTGAATCAGTTACCACAAAAATAAATCCGCAAGTCCCTTAGATGTCTTTAATATATACTGCTGTTACTCGGTAGATTAACTTATTATTGTTC
>MU223518.1:1462852-1485741 GCA_018584345.1 Thuja plicata | reverse complement strand
CTCTCTTTGAATTCGCAACTTGATCTTTCATATATACCCTTCGAGTTATCAAGTCGGCCCAATTACAAGTTTCAATTAATAAATATTACATTGGTCGGCTGAATAAACATTTACAAATAATATCCTTCACAGGCCGACAACATTGTCCAGAAATGATATTCCAGTGTTGACCAACGGATGCTCGGTGAACACTGCAGATTCTGCAAAAATCCTTCGGTAACCGACTGAACTCGGTAAGCACTGAATTTCCTTCACATTTTCTTTGATGACTGACTGAACTCGGTAAAGACTGAATTTCCTTTGTCGACCGAGTGAGCTCGGTAGTAACTAACTTCTCGGTATAGTATTCTGGAGCGCTTGGTAGACTCTGTAAATAGCTTCTCTTACCGTCTGAACTCGGTAGACTCGGTTAACTGCCTTGATGAACATTCTGAGCTCGGTAGACTCTGTCTAATGACTGATATGACATTTGTGTAACATCAAGGACAATACACAATTAAATAATTGTTTCCAACACAAGAAAAATAGGAAAATGTCCCTGATGAGGTCACACTTGACGAGGATGAAACTATTAATCAAGAAACATTGCATAAAATTCCCTCTTCTTCGGGGGCTCAAACAAATAAAATGACTTCCAGAATCCAAACCCTATCCAAGGGGGTGGTGAAACTGAGGGTTCTAAGGATTTGCAGAATCTAGAAGAAAAACAAAGTGCCTAGAGGAAAGAGAAAGGCAAGGAAAATATAGTTGAAGATGCAGGGGAATAAACTCTTGTTTTATTTAAAAACCTTATTTCTCATGTAGCCATTCCTCTAAAGAAACAATAGAAATCACAAAAGTGCCCTGAACCATCTATGGAGACTCCTCCATGATGAAGTGTTCGTTTGAGTGCACAGTAGGAAGACAAAATGGACTCACCTGCAATGACTGGTTTATCTCCTAAAGATCCAATTGAGGAGTCTATGAAGGAACAACCAAAAGTAGGGAGCCCATGTATAGAGTGTCTGAACATAGTGGAAACAAATCCTGCAGCCAAGGAAATGGACACAAAGGCAGTGAATACAAAAACAACATGCATGGAAATAGAACACACAGAATCAGTAAATATACCTTCTTCTCAACAAGAAGATGATCAAGGGAATGATGCCCAAGTTTCAAGCCCTGATGAATTACCCATCGATGAACCAGAAAAAGTTACAATAGAAACAAAGTAGGTCACTCCAATTAGAAAGAACCAGGTGACACTTCACTCCATCTCTATTGACTACTTTACGCAAATGCAATATGAAAAGTCAATGTGGGAATTGGAAAGGGATAGGTTAAAAAGGGAAATAGGAAGAAAACAACAAGAGGTACAGCTATTACAAGGCAAGTTAGATTTTGTTACAGACCTAATTCTGCAACTAATAGAATGTAGACCACCTCCTAGGGTCTACGCATTGTGTCTAAAGGAACAATTTCTAATGTTTAAATTAATGAGGATTCTTATCCTTAGGGATCTACACACAAGCATAGACTCACCACAAGAATTTGCGGCCGCATATGACCAGTCACCAGATTGCATTTAGAATTTATTATGTGAACTCTCCTTGTACAATTATGTTGTTCCCTTTGATACTAATTGGAATCCTTTGTTATTTGTTGGTGATATTCACCTATCTTCTTTACTCTCTTTCTCCAATAATGAGATAAACTTATTGAAGACAATTATTCAATTGTGTATTATCATTAATGTTACACAAATGTAGTGATGTTACACAAATGTCTAAACCTAACTGAGCACAGTCAGTGTATGCAAAAATCTCTCGGGCATTGAAGAAGACACTAGTATCAACCCAAGTGATTTTTCTGTATTAATCGAGATTTGTCAGTTAATGAAGGAAGTTTTGTATTAATCGAGCTCACTCGGGAAATACAGTAAGTTTGGTTTCAGCTGACTAATGTTCAGGCATCAAAGGATTACAGTGTTAAACAATTTATGCATTTAGTGTCAACCAACTAACAATAGTTTACGCTTTTTGTTTAATTGGTTAATTGCAACCAACAGACTTAAGTATTATTATTTATTTGGAAGGATATTCAAGACAAATTGACAAGGCCTATCATATATATACAAGTTCAAGTTTGGATTTAATATGAGAAAGTGGGAGAGTTTTTGATATGAAGAATGAATGCGAAGTAAGAGGGAATTCTAATTAAGGACAAAATATCTAGACCGAGATGCAAAAGAATATTTGATCAGTGAGGATCTAGTTAAAGCCATAATAGAGATCTGAATCTGTGAAGACAGATGCTTCTTCAATCAGTTCAACTCATTTTTACTCTCTAACAATTGTAGTAGTGATCCAAATCTCTTGACAGAGTAGACTTAATAGTCTTTCATAAATCCTCTCACAAGGTGGCATTTCTACATTGACGTGTTTGAAGACCTCTAACAAGGCCACTCCTAACAGGGTGATTAAATCCTCTAATAGGTTCACACCTTACAATGTGTTTTGTAACCTTTAGTAGGGTTGGCTCCTAACATGGCTCACTTTAGAAGAGTGAAAAATAGTAACTAGTTGCAATTGGTGGTTTTCCCAAATTGGGTTTCCACGTTAAATCTTGGTGTCATCTGTGTACCTGTTATTTTCTTTATGCTTCTGCACTTAATCACTAAAGGTTAAATCACATTTAATATCTTAAGATTTCTTTGTTAACCGAGTAATAGAAGAATATCTTTTATTAACTGAGCAGAGTGATAAGTTTGATTAAGACATCTAAGGGATTTAGATTTTTTTTTGTGGTAACCCTCCCCTCTTAGTTACTCAACTCATTTCCAAAAATTGGTATTAGAGATTTTGGTGCTTTCAGGGAAGGTTTCAAGGCCTAAGATAAAGATCAAAGATGTCTTACAGAAGGGAGATCCCCAAGCTTAACAAAGACAACTTTCCTGCATGGCAAGAGTTTATGAGGCTACATCTATCTACTATTGGAGATACTGATTTGCAATTCTTGGATGACAAGTATGTGGAACCACCTAGAACTATGTTTGTGCATCAGATGGTGGACATGAATACTCATAACATAATGATGATTGATATAGCTTCTTCACTCAGCTATTCAGAATTTGATGAAGTCAAGGACTACCCTCTTGCCTATGATATGTGGAAGAAATTGCATGATATTCATGGAGGATATGGCAATGTAAAGAGAGCCAGAGAAGAGAGTCTCAGAGGTCAATTTGATCAGATGAAAATGAAAGAAGGATAAGACACTACAAAATACAGTGACAGAATCAAGAAAAGTGGTAGTGCCATCAGAGCTGCTGGTGGACATATTGAAGACAAAATAGTGGTTAGTAAGGTATTTAGAACTTTACTTCCTATCTATGAAATTAGAGTTTTAGCTATTCAAGATATGAGGTACAGTAATGATATAACTCTAGATGCGTTGGTTGGAAGGCTTACAACTTTTGAGTTGAACAATTTTGACAATTATTCTCCTAATCCTAGAAATTTTGAGTCTACATTCAAAGCCAAATTAAGCATTGGTAAGATGGATAGAAACTCAAAAGGAAAATAGATTGAAAATGATAGTGATGATGAAGATCTAGAAATCATTGAAGCACTACTTGTAAAGAGAGCTTCCAAAGGAAAAGGAAAGTACAAAGGAAGAATACCATTGATTTGCTTCTCATGTGACGAATTTGGCCACATTGTTGCTAAGTGTCCAAACAAAGAAGACAAAGATGAGAGAAATTTCAACAAATACAAAGGAAAGAAAGATTTCAAGGACAAAGGTAAGAAATATTGTTATATTGCAAAAGATTCTGATAGTGATGAAGATGAAGATGAAATGGTTTACATTGCTATTAAGGATGAGTCAGATAATGAAGAAAATGAAAAGACTACACTTAATGACACTTGGGTAATTGATAGTGGTTGTTCTCACCACATGACTGGTGAAGAAACAAAATTTGAACATCTTGAGCACTATGATGGTGGGAGTCTCAGATTTGGGAATAATGAACCTTTCTATGTGAAAGGTAAGGGTTGTATTGCTCTAACTAAAGGAATCAAATGTGATAATTCTTATTGGTTTGAAGGACTAAGGTGTAATCTACTGAGTGTGGCACAGATGAATAACATTGGTTTCAAGGTATAATTCATGAATGGAAAGGCCAAGCTCCTGGATGGTAAGGGAAACCTAGTTGGAAATGGCAAGCAAACAAAAGGTAATCTATTCTATCTTGATCTCACTGAAAGTTCATGTTTTATTGCACAAGTAGAAGAAATATGGTTATGGCATAAAATATTGTGTCATGTGAATTTTGATAACCTAGTCAACATAAGCAAGAATAGAACTATTTTGAAGAAACCTGAGTTGGCAATATGTAAACAATGTCAAATTGGGAAGATGCGAAAAACTAGTTTCAAGAGCAAGAATTACAATACTGAAGAAGTCTTGGAATTAGTGCATAGTGATCTACGTGGACCAATTGGAACAACAAGTTACACTGGAGAGAATTATTTCATTCTATTTATTGATGATCATTCCAGAGTGATGGCTATTATATTTCTCAAAGAAAAATCAGAATCTTTTCAGAAGTTTAAGTGGTACCTTGCTAGAGTTGAGAAGGAAATAGGAAAGAAACTAAAATGCCTAAGATCTGATAGAGGAGGTGAATTCATTTCTAATGAGTTCAATGAATTCTATAATGAAAGAGGAATCAAGAGATAAGTATCTACCCCTGGTACACCACAAAAAAAATAGAATAGCAAAAAGAAGAAACAAATCTATTATGGGTTGTGCAAGAACCTTGATGATTAAAAAGAATGTTGCAACCAAATAATGGAAGGAAGATATCAGCACTACAGTTCACACCTTGAACAAAGTTCAATTGAAGAAAGAGAGAAGTGAAGAACATAGCAGTAAAGAGCCTGAGGACTACAAGAACTTTGTGTATTATGAACCTGATACTATACCTAAGACACAAGAAATGGTGATTGGACAACAACCATGCCAACCACTGAATTCATCAGCACAAACTTTGTTACAACCTGTGCAACCCAAGCTGCTAACTGTTGCAACCGAGTCATAGACAGAGGAAACAAAGTCATAGAAAAAGGGAACCAAGTCTCAAACAGAAGCAACTGAGTCTTAGTCAAAAGAGTAGAACATAATGTTTGAGCATGATGAACCAAGTGGAGCAAGCCCAGAATCAAAGAAGAAGGAACTTGTACTTTCCAAATATGTCAGAAGGCACCATGCATCTGAGAAAATAATTGGAGGTCAGAAAAAAGGTATAATGACAAGGAAAGAACTTAAAGGTACATGTTTGTTTAGTGAAATTGAACCTAGATCCATTAAAGATGCTATGAATGATGAAATTTGGATAGAAGCCATGAATGAAGAGATTGAGAAGATAGAAAAGAACAAGACCTAGACTCTTGTGTCTAGACCAAAAGAAAGAATGTGATTGGTACTAAGTGGGTTTTAGAAACAAGTTGAATGAAAAAGGTGAATTTTATAGAAAAAAAGAAAGATTAGTGTGTAAAGGATATGCTCAAGAAGAGGGTATTGATTATGGAGAAACTTTTGCTCCTGTTGAAAGACTTGAAGGAGTCATAACTCTTATGGCATATATAGAACATAAAGGATTCAAGGTATACCAAATGGATGTAAAATATGCATTCTTGAATGGAATTCTGGAAGAGGAAGTCTATATTGAGAAACCTGAAGGTTTTTTTGATCCTAACAAAAGGAAAATGGTTTACAAATTGCACGAAGCTTTGTATGGACTGAATCAAGCTCTTAGAGCTTGGTATGAAAGACTACATGGTTACCTGGTAAGTATTGGATTTTAGAGAACTAATGACAATAGTAACTTGAACATAAAAGAAGGACCTCAGAACAAGATACTATTATCAGAGATATTTTTTGATGATATACTATTCACTGGACATGATGATTTATGCAAAGAATTCTCTGAAGCTATGAGTAAGGAATTTGAGATGTCTATGTTTGGAGAAATCAAATTCTTTATTGTTTTACAAGTTCATCAGATGAAGGATGGTATCTACATTACTCAATATAAATACATCAAAGAGATACTGAAGAAATTTGGAATGGAAGATTCCAGACCAGTTGGGACACCTATGTCTACTGGACATAAGTTGTCTAAGGATGATGACTCAAAGGAGATAAATTAGACTACCTACAGATCCATGATTGGTAAACTTCAATATGTTGTTCAGACTAGGCCTGATATTACATTAGCAGTTGGTATTGTTGCAAGGTTTTGAGATAATCCTAAAGAGAATCATTCAAGATGGCTATCAAAAGGATTCTGAGGTATCTTAAGGGCATTGAAGATTATGGATTATTCTATAAGAAAGGAGGAAAATTTGATTTGAAGACTTTTACTGATGTTGATTGGGCAGGTAGTGTTGATGAAAAAAAAATCACCAGTGGTGGAGTGTTCTTTCTTGGAAAGAGGTTAGTCTCTTGGACCAACAAGAAACATAATTGTATTTCTCAATCTATAGCAAAGGCAAAGTATGTTGCTGCAACAGTGAATTGTTCAAATATCATATGGTTCAAACAGTTGTTGTCAGGTATGAAAGAGGAAATAAAAGAACCAATTATTATCTACTGTGACAACACTAGTGCTATTAAAATTTCAAAGAACCCTATGATGCATTCTAAGACTAAGCATATTGCAATAAAGTATCATTTCTTGAGAGAATTGGTTCAGGACAAGGAAGTAAGGTTGGAATATGTGAATACTAAAGAACAAATTGCAGACATGTTCACAAAACCTTTACCTAAGGATGCATTATTGTATCTTAGAGGAAATCTAGGGGTGATTCCCCTAACTGAGGCTCACTAAAGCACATATTAGTGATGCATCAACTGAGCTACAGTGAAGATCTAACAAATTGATGCAGATTGTCAAAGCTTATTGCATATGAATTAGTACATAAAGTACATTACAACTTAATTGGATGGAGTCTTTGGCATTGGATGTCAAAGAGGGAGAGATTATTGATGCCATGCCAAAGAAATCAGTATGTTAGAGGGAAAAATCTATATTTTAGTGATTGTGAAGATAGAGGGAGTTTTTCTAGATGAGAATCGGAATGAAGCTAAGGACATTAAAAATTTTATTCTTGTTTCTATTGCTCTAAAATTCTTTGTATAATGACATGTGTTTCCATCAATTCCAAAGATGGAGATTGTTGAAGACAATTACTCAATTGTGTATTGTCATTCATGTTACACAAATGTAGTGATGCTACACAAATGTCTAAACCTAACTGAGCACAGTCAGTGTATGTTGAGCTCTCTCAGGCATTGAAGAAGACTCCAGTATCAGCTAAAGTGATTTGTTGTATTAACCGAGCTCTGTCAGTTAATGAAGGAAGTTCTTTATTAACTGAGTTCACTTGGGCAATACAGTAAGTTTGGTTTTAGCTGAGTAACGGTTGGGCATCAAAGGATTACAGTGTTAATTGAGTTATGCATTTAGTGTTAGCCGCCTAACAATAGTTTACACCTTTTGTTTAATTGGTTAATTGCAGTCGACAGACTTAAGTTTAATTGTTTATTTAGAAGGATATTCAAGCTGACTTGACAAGGCCTATCATATATATACAAGGTCAAGTTTGGATTGAATATGAGAAAGTGTGAGAGTTTTTGATATGAAGAATTAAGGCAAAGTAAGAGGGAATTATGATTAAGGATAGAATATATAGACCACGCTGCAAAAAAATATTTGATTAGTGAGGATCCAGTTAAAGCCAAAATAGACATCTGAATCTGCAAAGATAATTTATTCTTCAATGAGGTCAACTCATTGTTACTCTCTAAGAATTGTAGCAGTGATCCAAATCTCTTGATAGATTAGACTTAACAGTCTTTCATGCATCCTCTCACAAGGTGGAATTTCTACATTGAAGTGTTTGAAGACCTCTAACAAGGCCACTCCTAAATAGGTGATTAAATCCTCTAATAGGGTCACACCTTAGAGTGTGTTTTGTAACCTTTACCAAGGTTGGCTCCTAACAAGGCTCACTTTAGAAAGGTGAAAAATAGTAACTAGTTGCAATTGGTGGTTTTCCCAAATTGGGTTTCCATGTTAAATCTTGGTATCATCTGTGTACCGGTTATTTTATTTATGCTTCTACACTTAATCACTAAAGGTTAAATCACATTTAATATCTTAAGGTTAACCGAGTAACAACAGAATATATTTACTAGTGGGTTGAGGGAATGCTTAGATTCTAAAAAGATGGAAGGAGCGGGAGCGGGAGCTGGAGAGAAAGGACAGGTAGGAGGGAATTTGAAA
The DNA here is from genome assembly GCA_018584345.1 of Thuja plicata. Classification (NCBI taxonomy): domain Eukaryota; kingdom Viridiplantae; phylum Streptophyta; class Pinopsida; order Cupressales; family Cupressaceae; genus Thuja; species Thuja plicata. The sequence goes on along the minus strand of MU223518.1, from coordinate 1,477,409 downwards.
TCCTCTGATGGTGGGAAACATGGTGCTAGAGGAAACCTGGCATCTACTATTGTAGGAGATCAACAAACTACGGGAGGATCAACAGAGGAGGGCTCCACAAAAGATTCGAATGATGTCAAGGATCCTCCTTTTTGAGATGGTGGGCCAGGAGAAATCTCATCTAAGGGTGCCTTGACTAATCAACATGATCATTCTTTAAACATGAATCTTCTAAAAGGCAGTTGGTCATCGTTATTTGGGATCAAACCTTCAGGAAAATTTTCTTTTCCTAAAATTAGCAATATTTTGGACACTAGCAAGGGCTTCCTCATCATAACCATCTATGATCCCCTTGTAGACCATACTATTTCCACAATGGCTCTTACTCTGGTTGGTAAGTTCATGGGGACAAGACCTAATATTGAGCTAGTTAGGGAGTTTACCTATCGCAAATGGAAACTCAAGGGACAAGTGGATATAGCAGCAGTGCCAAAGGGGTTTTTCTCTTTTGTGTTCTCAAATATGGAAGACCTATCAAAAATGCTATGTGGAGGACCTAGATGTTTGGAAAATCATCGTTGGCTCTTCAAAAATGGGTTACGAATCTAGATCTAAATGCTAAGATATTTGATACTGCCCCATTTTGGGTGAGACTACCCAGCCTCCCAATGTAATACTGGCATGAGGATGTTTTTTTTAGTCTCACGAGTGCATTTGGGGAGTTGCTATTGATTGACCCAATGACAACCGCCAGATCTAGATTAGTCTATGCTAGAATCTGTGTGAACATACATCATAAAATGGATCTTCCTGAGGTCATCACTATCAAATCCAAACTGGGTAAGTACATCCAATCTATTGAATATGAATCGCTTCCCTTTGCTTATTTTTCTTGCAAAAAATTTGGACATTGGGCTAAACACTGCCCGCTTAAAAAATCTAAAGAAAAAAATCATAAAAGGGAAGCTAAAAAAGTATGGAAGCAGAAAATCAATACTTTTGTTAGTTCTTAAGATAATCCTGATAATGATCAATAGGAGAAAAAAATAGAGAGGGTGAACAGTAATGAATCAAAGGTAAATATACTACCAAAAAATCAAACTAATTTTGAACAACCTAGTAATAAATCAGAGGAAAATTTGCAACCTAAAATCCAAATCACTTTGGATAAACAGCCTAGTATTGATCAAGTAGTCATTGTTGACTCTAGAAAAGAGCAGGGTCAACCTAAAGTGAAGGGGTTAGAAGCTACTAATAACACAACCAATATGAATGGCTTAGAAGATTTATCCCCTTCTACTACTGTTTCTCCTATTCCTGATGAAGGAATCATCAGGAATCATTAGGGAACTTGACCTCACTGGAAATTCTTCAGAAGATAGTGAGGATGACTCATTATCCCCTATTTCAACTCTATGGAAAGAAGAAAACCTGGAGACAATCTTGAGTACAAAGACAAACCTGGTCAACCAAGAAGCTCCTTGGTCACAGGTAAAGAATAATAAAAGTTTCAACAAATCTTCAGGCAAAAAAGGAGACTAGAACAACGTAACTCATGTGAATCAACTAAAAAACAAGAAAATCATAGTCAAGGGGGAATACAAACCAAAAGACAATTTAAGGCTGATGTAGGCACTCCTAAGAGTAAGAAAGGAAGGGATTCACATAAGAAGAAAAGAGAGCAGGAAGCAAAACATAATATAGCGGATGACAAACAATGTACCATCCCTGAGATATGTTCTCCAAGTCTTTAATATGAAAGTCATCTCTTGGAATATAAGAGGGATTAATAGCCTCCACAAACAAGATGTACTTAGGTATATGGTTAGAGATAGAAAAATTGATATTCTTCTCATTCAAGAAACAAAAATGACTAAAGAAAAACTGGAAAGAATGCATGTGTCAAAAGATTATGGGAGCATAGGTGGTGATTCTAAGGGAGCTTCAAGTGGTATAGGGATTTTCTGGAATAATACAAATTTTGTGTACAATTTAATTCATAGTGAAAAGAATATTTCAGTGGTCAAGATCACTTACCTCCAAGAGAACTTTAGCTGGAACTTGAACAATGTTTATGCCCCTAACACTAGAGGTGGTAGACAGAATTATATGCAAAGATTGAAATATATTTGTAATCTCTTTCAATAAATTAGCTGGATGATTATGGGAGACTTTAACACTCCTCTCAAGAATGAGGAAAAAAAGTGAGGGATCAACTCCCAAATGGACAACAGATCTGATTTGATGGAATTTATCAATGAGGAATCTATGTTAGATATTGACCTAGAGGGCATTGACTATACCTGGTCTAATAGACATACTGGGAAGGAATTATTTTAGGTGAAAGTCGATAGAGCCCTCTTAACCAATGACTGGCTGTCTAAGTACTTTTTCACTCTTTATATTGAACTTTGTATTGGATCTTACCATTATCCTATATCCCTAAATATTAATCAGATCAAGAGAAGAAAGAACTTTCCCTTCATATTTGAAATAATGTGGCTAGCTCACCCCAATTTAGAAAATAGGATTGAGGAATGATGGAATTACACTGTTGAAGGGGGAGCAATGTATAGAATGGCTAAGAAACTGAACACTATTAAAATTAATCTGAAAAGATGGAACAAGGAAGTGTTTGCAATATCTTCCATCAGAAAGGTAATTTGTAGAATGAAATTAAGGAAATTCAGAACAGTATCTAGAAGGAGGGTCTTTCAGAGGAAACTAAAATCAAGGAAAACATTCTTCTTGTAGATTATCATAACATTATCTCCAAGGAGGAATCTTTTAGGAGATAGAGATCTAGAGCTCTTTGGCTCAAGGCAGGGGATAAAAATACAAGATTTTTCCACATGACGGCTTTGAAACATAAATTTATTAATAGGATAACTAATCTCCAATCAAAAGGTAAAACTATTTAGAAGGAGGAAGATATCAGATCTGAAATTTTAAGATACTTCTCTGAGCTGTTAGCAAAGGATAATAATTTGAATAGACCTATTCAGGATGAAATTCTTACTGAAATCCCTAAATTGGTCGATGATCCTTCTAACAAAATTATCCAAGATATTCCTTCGAACAAGGAAATCAGAAATGTTGTCTTCTCTTTCAAAGGAGAAAAATCTCCTGGCCCTGATGGCTTCCCTATGTTGTTCTTCTAGTAATTTCGGGATATTATTGGTCAAGATGTTTAGGCTGTTGTTAAAGAATTCTTTGGTACTAGATGTCTTCTCAAGGAATTAAATGCTACCTTCCTGGTTCTTATTCCTAAAAAAACAGGGGCCAACACTGTGGAAGAATTTAGACCTATCAGCCTATGCAATTCTTTATACAAGATTATGTCTAAAGTTATTACCTCCAGACTGCTCCAGTTGCTCCCAAATATTATTTCCCCCCGCAAAATGGCTTTGTTCCTAGGAGACAAATCCTTGATTATATCATCGTGGCTCATGAAAATATCCATTCTATCGAAAAGGCAAAAAAAAAGGCTTCATGATGAAATTGGACCTATCTAAGGCTTATGACAGAGTCAATTGGCATTTTCTGCATATGGTGTTGTCTTCCTTTGGTTTTAACAAGGAGGTCATCAAAATTATTATGCAACTTGTTACTACTATTTCTTCCTCTGTCATTGTTAATGGGGGTTCCTCTACTTTTTTTAAACCTTCCAAAGGGTTAAGATAAGGAGATCCTATCTCTCCTATCCTCTTTGTTATTCTTGTTGAGTGCCTTGGGAGGTACATTCATAAAATGGTGGAAAAAGGTGAAATAAATGGCATTCAACCATCCTTAGCTAGACTCATTTTCTCTCATGAGCAATTTGTGGATGATACACTTATCATGGGAGAGTCGACAATTAAAGAAGCCAGAAATCTGAAGAAAGGTCTATCTATCTATACTGAGGCTACTGGGCATCTTGTCAATTAGAGTAAGAGTTCCATCTTCTTCATAAATACTCCTGAAGAAAGACAAAAGAAAATGTCTACTATTATTGGTTGTACCATTGGGAAACTCCCTTCCTCTTACTTGGGATTACCTCTTTTCTCCAATCCTCTGGAAAGTTTCTGGCACACTCTAATAGACAGATATAACAATAAAATTGTTGGTTGGAAAGGGACGCTACTCAGCAATGCTGGAAAGCTCCAATTAATAAAATATACTCTTCAGAGCCTCCATTTTTATGCGATGAGATTATTTAAAATTGCCCATAAAATTGCTAATGAAATTGAAAAAATTCAGAAAAGATTCCTCTAGTCTAGGGTTGAGGAAAAGAAAAGAATGAGCCTTGTATCTTGAGAAAATTTTTGTAAGCCTAAAAAATTTGGAGGTCTTGGGCTGTGGACTATTAAAAAAGTAAATAAAACCCTCATGACTAAACAACTGTGGATGATTTATGGAGATCAAAAAGAGTGGAACTCTATCATAAAAAGTAAGTATCTCTTCCTTAATAACTCTTTGGAGGACTTTATAAGTGAAGACAACAGTACTAATGGTTCCTTCATCTAGAATAGTATAAAATATACCAAAGAATTGATTGTGAAAGGTAAAATATGGAAGCTGGGAGATGGTTGCAGAATTGATTTCTGGGATGATGAATGGATCCACTTTGTGCCTCTGTCCACCAATCAAGACTGGAAGAAAATTATTGAAAGAAGCAAAGAATCTATTGGCACAAAAGTTACTGATTACTGATAGGACAACAACTGGAAGAATCTAGGAGAAATTGATGTTAGTCTCATTTCCCTCCAGCATGAGCTTCAGACCTAGCACATAAAAGATAACATTCAACATTTGGTTGTGTGGAATCCTACTTCTGATGGCAAGTATACTGTGGCCTCTACTATTAATATTCTTTTTTATAGAGAGGAAAGGCCTCATTTCTCTTTTGTGTGGTATAAAAATCTCATACCTAAAATCAATTTCTTCTATTGGCTCTTAATTCAAAATAAACCGGTGACTCTTGATAACTTGTCTAGGAGGGGTATAAACATTGTTAATAGATGTAGTCTTTGTTTTGAAAACTATGAATCTTGTGATCATATCATGATCCACTGCCCTTTCACTCGTAAAGTTTGGTATATCATCTTTAGAAAATGGCATATCTACTGGTATTTTCCTTTTGTTTATGATGCAAAGGAAGGTTAGATTGGGGTTCTTTTATAAAGAAATTATTCTTGGTTTCTTCAATGGTGTTCCTTACCCAAGTGACCCCAAGTGCCAATATGCCACTAACCCATCACTTTGACTTCTCCCAACTACCTTACTATTATAGGGATTCAATATGGCTTAAAATATGACTCCAAAAATGTTCAAGTGGTTCTTGAAGTCTTACTCCAAGATCTTACCCTCAATCCACACTCTAGGCTCTCTATCCTTGTAGCCTTAACCAGCGAGTTTTTCCAAAATAACTTTTTGTTTTCCAAATACACTTCCCAAATAAGTTACATATTTAGATACCCATTATCCTTATACAAAACATATCAAAAGATTTGGTATTGGTACTTTGTACCAACTATCCCAAAAACTGATTGTTCACTGTCTACAATAGGGCTAATTTGGGTGCATTTACAAAGGAAGTACCATTTCTATCTGCTGCCCTGACATGCCACTTTACAAAAAGTCTAGAAATGGTCTAAAACTAAGGATTATCAAATTTTTTTGGCAATAACACGTTTCCCTATGGTGTTTCTATCATACCCTCACCAAATTGCTCCAAAACTAGGGCCTTTTAGTTTTCACCCTTCCACTCACTTCCAAAACCCCTCCTTTAGGATTCACCATGCATTGAACATATAATTTTTTTTCCTCAAACAAAAATATGCCCTCCTTAAGTTGTATCTCTTGCTGCTACACTCTAGCAAGCAATTTCATGAGGTTGGTGATCACCATATCAAATCAACTTTTCTGCAAAATATAATGTTAATACAATTTTTTACATGTTAAATATGCATCATTCCATGAGAAACAACAATCAAATTCATGGAATGATGCTTTCACATTGAGGAATTTAACAAAACTACTAAGAAAAACATAGATTTAGTGAGTACAGTCAATCCAAATTGATTGAAATGGAAACAATAATACTTCAAAGCATCAACACATGTCTTATACAACCCTAATATGTATTCCAAGCATCAAAAAAATGAATGGAATGAAATAGAGATCAAAACATGCAAAAGAAAGTTATGAAATTCTGAATTTTATTGCCATTTTGAGTAGAAATTTGTACATTTCATATCAAGTCCATACCATTCTCTCTTCCAAGCATTAAATAAACTTCCTATCAACTTCCTCAACCAATCTAGGTCGGTCGAAAGGCTTAGTTAAGTCTAAAAACATTAAAACACCATTTTGCCTCCTAAATGCACATAACCGTTGGAATTCAAATATTTGAATTTCCAACTTACATTTTATTGCATATTAATATTAAAAACCTATTAAATTCTATCCCAATTAATTTATTGTTTCTTCTAGGACCTAATTGACTCCCCTAAACAAATTTAGATCCCATTTGGCACTATTGGCCACCCTTACATTGTTTTGGTCCTAAGTCCTTTTCCAGGACTTCCAGGACTTATAATATTTAAATTAAATTGTTTATTACATATTGCCATTATTTTACTCAATATATCCCAATTTACTTTTAGGAATTGTTTAGAGCCACTACCTCCATTTGGTTCCAAGGTGGAATTAGGTGTTTGGAGAGGTGCTCCTGCACCAGTTTGGCAGGATTTTGTTGCTCAATGGAGCTACCCGCCTCAAAACTTTATTGACAAAGACCTTTGGTTCCTTATCCCTCCTCATGTGTGCTGGAGAATTTGGAAAGAGTGCAAAAATAGAATCTTCAGAGAAAAATAGGCCTCCCCTGAAATGGTAGGAAACCAAATTTGTAGGGCGCTGGAAGAAAATTTTTCTTCCTTTAAACCTGAGTCTAAATTTGGTAAGAGGGAAAGTGATAGAAATGAAATTCATATCAATCAGAGATCTTTGACAATTTGGACTTTGCCCCTTGAAGGTTGGGTTAAAGCTAACTTCAATGGGGCCACAAAGGGAAACCTAGGCACTGCTAGAGGAGGAGGCATAATAAGAGATCAGAATGGTAATTGTGTCAGTGTGACTGCCTCTCCTTTGGGAATTCAATCTAACCATAGGGCAGAGGCAATGGCTGCACTCAAATTTTTTTTTCTGGTAGAGGAACTGGGCTGTAAGAAAGTCTAGCTGGAGGGAGACTCCTTAAATATTAATAATATTATTAGAGGCTAGAGTAAGGCATCATATAATATTGAACATATAATTGCTAAGATAATTAATGTGGCCTTGAATTTTACCTCCTTTTATGTATCCCATAATTATCGGGAAACTAACCAAGTGTATGATTGTCTAGCCAATATTGGTGTAAAGAATGTTGTCACATGCAAGTGGCATGGGAACACAAAAATTAATAAAGAGGTGGGATTATTACTAAATTATAACTAGGTTAATCACAAGGCAAGTGAGGTCATTCGCATTAATCATTCTGATTAATGATGATCTGATTAGGGGTACGACAATGACATCGAGCTATATGAAGCATCAAAATAATGATGATTTACTTAAGTCACAAGCTTTCTAGGGTATCATTAAGTACTCTGTGCTTGTGAAAATCTATATTCATTTTGAACTGAGAACTAGTATGAAATAGAACAGTGAGAGAGGCGGAACTACAAAGGAAGAAGATATGGGAGGAGATTTGAAGAGGGAAGAACCTGCGAAGTGTAAATGGAGGGATGCAAAAGAGGTGTGGAGCAAGCTCAAGAAGGGTAAAGTTCACAAATATTTAAAGCATATCCATGGAAACAACAAGGAAGTGATGAAATCTTTTGTTAATGGCTGGGAGAACGGGACAGTGAACATTTTGGGCAAATCTCTCAAGCTCACTCTGGACCGTCTTGCTGAAATAATGGGTCTTCTGTTAGAGGGGATAAATTTTTTGAAAGAAAAAAAAGAGGGCAACAAAGGTTATAAAAAATTCCCTAAGACTGATGAATAAAGGGTAATGCTTGTGAAGGGTGATCTGGACTATGTCAATCTATCAAATATTAAGCGTATTTGGGCGTTCGTGATCCGGGGTATCATGGAGTACTTCACGCTTGACAAAAGGTATTCTAAGGTATATAATTACCACTTTGTTCTGGTTAACCATTTATGTCATAACATTAGGGTTTGCTTTCCATTCTATCTCTTAAGCTCTCTCAATCAAAGCATTATTGACCATAGGATTAAACCTTCCCCTGTTTTACATGAGGGTTTAATTTTGTTGATTATAGACTATGTTAAGAACCATATCCCCGACCCCAGTCCTAAAAGTATTGTGAATGTTAAGAGGAAAATTTTGGATGTATCTACAAGTAAGAGCTATAGTAAGGAGAAATCTAAAAAAATCTGTAGAGGCCCTATCGCTGCGGATATCTCTTTGTCAATTTATGATGACATCAAGGGGATGAAAACTAATGATGAACAGGATATCGAGTCATCTGAGGATGAGGGTTTCATTGGGAAACCAAGAAAAATTGATGACATGAAGATGAACACCAATGAGTCTTTGGGTGGTAAAGATGATACTGAGGAGACCCAGAAGATGGAGAACAAAATATTGGATGAAATTACTGAAGAAATTGACAATATTATTGATATCCATATTGAAGACCATACTGTTAAAAATGATGGTGATGAGGAACATAATTAGGATATTTAGGAATCTTAGAGGGAGTCAGGGGACATTGATACCCACACTAAAGACCACACTGTCAATAAGGATGGTGGGGAAGACCAGACTCATGACCTTCAGGATTACCATAGGGAAACAGGGGATATGGAGGAAACTGAGATTGACAAAGGCAATATGTAGAATAATGAGAAGGATATTGTCCCAGAAAAGGAAACTGACAAAGCTGAAAAAAGATTACAATGAGAATGAGAATGTTGAGTACAGCCGTGATACTTTGAAAGGTGACCTTGAAGAAAAGAATATCCATAACATGAGGAGCCTTGAGGATGATCTTCATGAGAGAGAGAGGTCAATGTCAAAAGGGTGGATACTATTTCCTTCCTTCAAATGGCTAGAAATAAAGCGGAGAAAAACTATAATATGGATAAGTGGATTCAGGATGATATTAAGGAGATCGAAGATAATTATAAAAACCTGGAAGACAGAAACACTCTGCTAGAGGAAATTGTTGACAAAATGCACAATGATGCTACCATGTACCAGCAGGGGAAAGATGTTTTTGATAAGGTTAACAATATGGAGACCAAGATCAGCACCATGGTAGACAATAAGCTCAAAAAAATTAATGACAAGGTTAACAAAAACAAGGCTCTTATCAAAAAACTTATTACTGTTAGCAAAATGGGTATGAAAAACTATCTGGATAATTTGAAATCTTTATATACCCTTCTGGAAGGTAATGACAATGATAAGGATAGGAAGGAGGATGATAGCCCTTAGGAAATTCATATTTTGGGCCCTGGCACTAGGACTCACTCCAGAACTAAAAAGATAGTCAAAGTCCAGACCAAAGATATCAATAAGTTGTGGGATTTGATCCGGAACATGGAGCTGCAGATGGTTGAAGTTCAAATGCTGGAGGATCAGATTGAAGTTGTTTAGCTTCAGTGCTGGAATGTTTTGGATTGCTGGAATTTTTTTGTTACCTGTCTGCTGGAAGCTTTTTGTAGTTAGTTTTTTTTAATGTTTTGTAATGATATATTCTGTTTAATCTAGGGTTTATCCCTCTTATAGTCTTCTGTCATATGTGACAGTTTGATGTTACCTTTGTCATTTATTGTATGTCATTTTGGTGCTATGTAAAGGGTTTCGGGGCCCCTTCAAAACCTATTGTTACCTTAATAAAAAAAAAAAGAATATATTTTATTAACTGAGCAGAGTGATAAGTTTGATTAAGACATCTAAGGGACTTGGATTTGTTTTTGTGGTAACTGATTCACCCCTCCCCTCTCAGTTACTCAACTCATTTCCAATAAAACTATGGGGAATAATTAAGGAAATATAAGGGAATTGAACAAACTATTACACTCCCCTTACGACCAGAAAGTGGTAGTCCCCGTAGGTTATACTATGATTAGATGGAGATAGTGTATGGAATGAAGGACTCTACCAATAGAAAAAGGATTTTGGGTAACAAGGAAGAAGTATTTGCAGCATTTGAGTGAGTCTCCTTATCAAATGGAAATAGAGCAGCAGAGGGACTGAGACAGAGGTGGGACAGATTGACATTGGCACTAAAAAAGGCTAAACCTCACAGCTTTAACAACCTAAAAGCTACAATGCAGAGATTTTAATGGTACATACACCTAGGAAGGAAACCTCAACCTGAGATGTGGCTTCCCCTTTCCTTTCAACCTCCTCTTCTCATGTGGCCACTGTACAATTGTGTTGATAATGAAGTAGATGAGTGATTGGAGATGAGTGGGTGGATTAAAATGGAGTGCACCAATGGATATTACTGGTGTGTGGGCACCTCCATGAGTGGTGAGACTCAGGAAGGAGATCTTTGAGTACTTGCAAAGATCCAAAATGTTTCAGTGCCTGAGGAAAGGAATTCATCTTTGTAGGGGGCAGAAATGATAAGGCATATTAATGCCATATTTTAGAAGCCCTAGGATAGATTTTACTAAGATATTTTCCCTGCGTTAATCATACTTTTCCAAATAATTTTGACTCATATTTGCTATTATGTGGCATGCTTCCACCATAACATAGGTTAAAGACACTTAAATACACTCTGCTTGGATGAAAATGCTATATTACTTACTTTGGAATTATGGTTATGTCTCTTTGAAATGAATTAGCTATTTAAACATGAATGATGTATGCATATTTTGGTGTTTGTTATGATGAATGTCTCTATCCTAATATCTGGAGTGCAACGCATCAATTTAGCAACCGTCACCTTGACCAGGTAAAATGCCCCCATGCGCTGAATGCTCGACCCGGTCTTACAACACGTGCACACAGAGAAACCTCAAGTACAACACCAGTAAGTGGATTCTAGATGATCAAGGTGGTAGTGGTCGAGAAAAGACCAAGACAACATAATGAATTCTCTGAAGAAATCTAGGAGAGAGTGGGAAGTTAGATTTGTTGTTAAAAATAGTTCTTTCCTCTTTCCTAGATCTATTCTATCTCCATTTTTATAGTTTCCTTTCATGTTTAATAGGATTGTAATAAAAGCTCCACCTATCTCTATGGTGTGATTAGATAGTAGTTAGATGTTTTTCCTTCTTTAAAGAAAGCCCCGCTTCTACGTGAGAAGAAGGGCATTATTAGTTATAGTTTACATTCTGTTGCTTTACAGTTGAATCTTATAAATCATTTTTTATCAATAGAAAATGAAGTGTTAATCTTTAGTTCAGTATAATTGAGTTTGGATACTCACTCGAGGGGGCCCACTTGGTGAGGAATCTGTGTTAGCTAGTTAGGATCATTTGCATGTAGTTTAAGTTTCCTGCATCTTGGTATCATAATTCTTGCATTAACCTAGTTCCTGCAGCCAAAGAGGTAGAACTGTTGAGGCATTATAATTGTGTTTTCAAGTCTTTGTATTTCCAAGTTGTAGTGTTCCTTCAAGTGCTTTCACTTTTGCATTTCCTTTCCAGCATTCTTTACAGCTATAGAATAGTTTCCTTTTAAAGCAATTTGTTTCTTGCAGCTTTAGAATAGTTTCCTTTCAAAGCAATTTATTTCCTGCAGCCATAGCGTGGTCTAAGTAAAAATCGTTGGTGCATATAATTTTCTGGCTCATTTCAAGTAATACGTCCTTGGGTTGATAAATTAAATGAGTTTCTATAAAGGAGGATAGTCGTTCAATAGGATGTCAAATCCCTGGGTCATGGTAACTGCCTAATTTTTTGATACCTTAATAGAACCGATCAATGTTGATATCAATGACAACCATTAATGACAAAATAATGATAGCATCATAATCACATTCCAAAAAAAAAATCATACCATTAAAAAAACCTTTGGTGATGGCTGGAATAAGTTTTCAAATATGAGAAATATGGCTAGTTTCCAAAAGTTGAACGATAAAAGGTCAGATATGGAAAACATTAATATTAAATGGTACAATTATTCTCTTGTTAAAAATGTATTTTTTAACAAAGGGGTGATGACATTTATTAGGTATGTGTACTTTCAGGTTAAAATATCACAGGGATGATAGCTTGTTGTTTTTAAAATCAAAGGACAGAAACTTATACGAGTTTCATAGAGACCCAATACGTGAAACACAAAGATCAGATACGAGTAAACTCATATGAGAAACTGAGAAAGGGTACGGAACAAAATATCTAAAACTCGAAAAGAAGCAGAGAAAGTGAGGACAAGAATTGATTTAAAATTGTTAATTGGTCAAGAGAGTCAGTTGACTCAACTGATTGATCAGCTATTTAGGAAACTTCCAAAATCTATTTTCAGTTAAGTAGATTGTTTCCAAAATGAGAAATAGATAAGAATAAATTAACTGAATAAAACTAATTTGTTTCTATTTTAATATTCAATTGACTGAAATGATGACATAATATGCATATTTAATAATTTAAAATGTTCTAAATGCACATTTTGATTTTATTAATTTATTTATTTCCTTTTTGGATTTAATTAACGATTTCGCAATTTATTTAATCAATATATTAGAATATCAATTAAATAATAAACTTAATGTTTATTTTCCAATGTAATGTATTTTTATGAATTAATTAATTAATTAATCAATCAAGTACGATGATTAATTAGGACCTAGGATTCAAGTCATATTAGCTTTAAAATTATGAATTACCTATTTGGTTTAGGACTTAGAATAATCAAGTTTAGGGTTTCTTGATATGAGATTGAGATTAGGGGTCTAAGGTTTAGATGACCAATTTTAGGTTATTACACTTGGCTCGTACAAACCTTCTGGCTTGTTTTGAGCATCATGTGAAATCTTTGTTTGGGTTCGCATCATGATTCGTTCTATCTCGGTGGAGATTTATTGAGTTTTGGGGTTGGACCTATCTATTCTTCACGCAAATAGTTAAATCTACATTTTTTGATCTTGCAAAGCTTTCTCATGGCTTGCAAATATGATTGACATATTGTTCGATGATCTAATGCTCGTGGGCAACCTCCTTGTGTGATCACACTTCATTCCATGTCAATTTGGAGGTGTTCTTTATGATTTGGGTCTTGTCCAATTTTTCATATATATTGTAGCCTTTGTTCTTTGTTTAGGTAGCTCTCATTAGTAAGTCTTTTAGAGGTTAGCATTGAGGACAAATATGGATTTTATTGAAATCAGGCATGCATGCCTTGAATTTATACCAAGATGTTGTTGGGCCAGTATGATTTAAATCTTGATTTTCTGATAATGTGAAGGCCTGAATGGGCATGTATTCTGTTCATTCTTGTTGTTTCAATTATTGTTTCCATTGTATGACTCCCTTCAATCTATCCTACATCCCCCTAATTATACTTTACCGTGTAATTGTGCCTACACCTCCTACTTTTTAGCCACCACCTTTCCTCTCCCCTTTTCCCCGTAATTTAGTTTACTCTTTCCCTTCCAAATTATCCTTGATATATGCATTTCAAATTGTGTATCAATCAATGTCATAATTTGTCATAATTATGACAAATTCCCAATTGTGCACCTATTTGCCAATTTGGCAATCCTCATTCAAAAATATATAAATTGGCTTCATTTTCTCTCAATCAACTAATCACAATCTTTTGAATCTTCTCATTATTATCGTCACTTTTCTTTCATGGTTGAGTGCAAATTGTCATGGGAGCTACATCATATGATTTAGAGAAGCAAGAAAGGACATTGAAGTCCAATTGAATGAGTGTTTGTTTATGCTTTTCAAATTTTATGCATTCCATCTCAATTTATTTAATGTTAGGTTAGGATATTATTTTGTATGCACTTAGGGCCCGTTTGGACCACGGCATATCGGCCGATATTCATGCATTCCGTATTCAGAAGACGGTATCCATTGTTTGTGGTCGACTGTGAAAGATGGAATTGGAATTTTGATATTCCAATTTGGCCAAAAAAATGGGCATACCATCTTCCACTTGAAAAGGTGGAATTGGAATACCATCTTCGCATGCCAATTTCCGAATTCCAATTTTTTAGGGTCGTCGGGTCTGCGTGGGTGTTGTATAATTTTTGACATCCGCATTTTCATTTCACATCCAATGGCGTTTTCCTTCATCCGCGTGCCTTGCTCGAAACCCTACTTCAAGTGCGGCGTGTAATGCTGGAGATACCATGATAAAAAAGCCGCTGGATGTGTATGGCTGAAGACCTTCATATGAACAGATATTATGCTCATGCTGGCTGCTGTATAGATTACCTTCCTCATTTTCCTGGCTTGAGTTAGATGCCATTATTGCTCTTCTGGTCTAGGTACAAGGTAAACAGATATCACTTTTAAATAGAACGAAAGTTGAAAAGAGAACCCTATTCATTCGAACAAAAGAGACCTAAACTCGATTTCAGTAAACTTCCAAGAAAGTACTAATCTTCTGTGC
>MU223518.1:1443561-1462752 GCA_018584345.1 Thuja plicata | reverse complement strand
AAAAACACGAACAAAATGTGAAAAGCATCATAACATTTGAAAAAATCACAAATTGTTATAAAGAAATTAAAAACAAATTCTCATTCAGTGCATATTCCAATTCCAAAATGCGGCACCCAAACGCGGAAAATACATCTTCTCGGTCATCTTCCAGGTGCGTCCAAACGGGTCGAACACATATTTCGGATATCATTTTGAGCATATGATATTCTAGAATTGCAGCATATTCTAGAATTGACTATATCCGGCATTCCGTATGCTTGCGTCCAAATGGGCCCTTAGGGTTTTGTGGTTAACCTCAGCATGTAATGATTCAAGTCTCCTCATTTTTCTACCCTACAAAAACAAAGATAACTAGAAAGGGTACTCTTGGCCTAGATAATGGAAAGAGGAAAATATAAAAACTTATTTTATGTGAAATTTTAAAGCATGATCTTCTCAATGTTAGTTGAATGTGTGATCAAGGACATACCTTATATTTCATGCTCAAGGTTGTGAGATCAAGAAGGCAACTACAAGAAAATTTAATTGTAGAGGAAAATAGAACAACAAATAACCTATACATCCTTAGTGAGATCAAGTGAGAAAGATGTTGGATAGGACATATAGATGAAAATTAGTTATGGCATAAAAGAACATGCCATGTGAAATTTTTATTTCTAGACAATGTAAGTCAATGTTTGGTAGCCTATTATATGTGAAAACGTCAAGGCCATATATTATGCAAGAGAGATTCAAGTGCAGGCAGTCAAAATAATATTCAAATACTTGAAGGGCATTTTAGACTTTGGTTTGTAGTATCTTAGAGGTGAAATTTCCATTTTAGCAACATATACATATGTAGATTGAGTAGGTAGCGTTGAATGGTAGCAACAATATCATATTGTACATAAATTCATGTTGCAGAGGCATAATACATAGTAGAGGTAGAATACATATAAATATTTTCATGTTGCAAATGAGTTCTTTGAATGAAGAAGGGATTGAATACTATTCTAAGGGTGCCAGATTCTATACGTAACATTCAATAAGGTAGAAAAACAACATGTCATCTTGGAGTATCTCAAGCAAAAACTATAATTTCTTAAGGAGAATCATATATTTAATGGGAGCTAATGATTGCATTATCTTTCATCCTTGTAGATTTCATGGTGATATGCTTTTAGAAGACAATTATGAGAAAGATCAACTAGTGAACTTTGGAAAGATAGAGAGTTATAGGAAAAGGAATATTGATACCATTGATGTTAAGAGGAATAATTATAGAAACTTGGGGAAGATTCTTTATGAGAGTATTAAACGTCCATTTTCCAATGATCTCGGAGAGAGAGAGAGAGAGAGAGAGAGAGAGAGAGAGAGAGAGAGAGAGAGAGAGAGAGAGAGAGAGAGAGAGAGAGAGAGAGAGAGAGAGAGAGTTACAAAAAAGTGGTAACATTGGAGAAAGAGGGAGTATCATGTTTATTTTATATTCGCAAATGAATAATTCGTACAAGGTTTTCATCAATGACAAAGGAGAAGATTGTTAGATATGTTGCCATTGATATCAAAGTGTATTTTGTTCAAGAAGAAATATTGTTGGAAATATGATCAATAATATCAAAGTTAGATTGTTAGAAATATTACCAATGATGAATAAGGTTGTTGATGTCACATTTTGGGAGATTGTTTTCTATATTTCCTTTAATTGGAGGTTGAATGATGCAATTTTATTATTATGGTTAAATTTTATAGGGTCAAACTGTATGTTTTATGTCATCATTTTTTTATGCCTAAAAGGGAATAAAAAGGTGAAGTGTGTTTGTAAGTACGGTGTGTGAGAAAATGTTCAATCATTCGAACACAATTTAGAGTAGATATAATGTAAAAATAATTTAATAAAAACCAATTTTGTGAAGTGCCAAAAAATATGTTCATCATTTGTTGAAGAAGAGATCGTGCCTCCTAAAAGAAGAGATTGGTGTCTCTTGCTTAGTTGGTGCTTAGTTGCAGGGATTGGTATCTCTGATAGGTTTGTACCCACAAATTCTACAAGTGAGGATTAACGTCTCCAATAGATTGGTGTCTGTAAAATTCATAAGTTGGGATTGGTGTCTCTTTTGGGTTGGTGCCTACAAATATTATAAGATCATTTAATTTTTTGGTGTAGCTAGATTTGGAAAATATATCCAAATAGTCCTTCTCGGTGGCTTTCCCCAAAAGGGTTTACATGTAAATCTAGTATTAACTGTATGGATCTTGTGTTTTTGCCATTATTAGGGTTATTAGATTTTAAATAAGTAAAAGCTTGTCTTATATTGACTCATCCCAATATAAGTGTGTGGTCATCAATTTCTTAGAGTCTCTGTCATTTTTCTATTATGTTTATGTAGTTTTGAACCATTTCTTCTACTTTGTTGGTGTTTGGATGTAGTTGGATGACCTTATTGTTGCTTTTATACAAGGGCTGAGAACCTTTCAACATATCCCCTCATTCTCTCTTCCGACCATTTTACTCTTTATCCCTAAAAACAATGTCCATATATATACATAATATACTATGATAGATATCTTAAATGCATCTACCTAAAAAATACATAGATCTCAATTTAAAGCTACCTATCTAACTTATATCATAAATTTAATATAATTACCTCCAAATTAATATTTCTTAACACCTTTTAAATAAATATTTTTGAAAATATTATGCTTCTATAAAAATATAGGTGAATGAACCTAAACCGTGCCTTCAAAAAATTACCATGAGAAATAAAATTGGTAGTAAATAATATTAACATCTAGAAGCATATATATTGGCCAATGGCGACCGTCAAATTTAACGATCAACATTCTCTTATATAAATATTCGAATTAAACGCACATTCTCAACGCTTATAATTAAAATTTTAAAAAAACGAACGTTTAACATCAATTAAAAGTGAAGTTCAAATTACCCATCAATTCGCAGGCCCACCAGATAACAATCTTAGCTTTAATGAATTAATTAACTAGTACAGAAAAGTTGGCGCTAGTTGATTAAATAATTAAACCATCAAGTTGTTCGTTGGAAAGGTTTTTATGCTTTTCTTGCTCATTATGTTTATTAAATGATTCACATCAAACAACATTTCCACATCATGGAAAATAACTAAGAGTGTTGAAAAGGTCACAAATCAAACTATATATAAATTATTAATAATAAAGTTCATCATCATAATCCTTTACAAATGTGGGTGATATTGAATTATATTTAAAAATTAAATTAATGAAATAGAAAAATCAATCTTGATTTTTGGTTTTTGATTAGGAGAAATTTGAAAGTTTAGTCTAATAATTTAAAATATTGTTTTTATAAAATGAGTCTTTTATAATGGGACCTCATTACAAATCAAGAAATGAACCCATGATCTAGGCTACCTAAAGTAGCAACCAAAAATGAATGAGATGACCTTATGAGTCTTTTCAAACTTGTCTAATGTTTTTTTAACTTTTTTCCATCAAGTAAAGACATGGTCCATCATTAAATCATGTGTAGAATAGGAAGATGATAAAAGAGATTAAAATATTAATTTTTGTTATAAGGTTTGTCCAAAAATGTTAATTTGATTTAATTAACATTTTTTATTCTTTATAATTATAAGTATCTTTAAATGTTAAAAAATGATTACTTTTAATAATATAGCATTATTAGTTTTTGTATCAAAGATATTGCTTTTGCATCAAAGATTTTAATTTTGACTATTATTATTAATAACTGAAAAAATGATTGTTTATAATGGATATATATTTTAAGAAACATCAAGTTAGAACGAATATATTTAATTAATTTGATAAATATAATATTTCTTAGAATCACTATATTCCTATAATTTTTTTAATATGTTTGAAAATTAAATAAACTTTTTTGAATGAACATTTCAAATTATTATATTATCTATCATTAAAAATAAAAATCAATATTTTCTCTTTTCATTTCTTTAATTCTTTTATAGACATGACACTTATCCAAATCTTATTGGATTGTTGACATTTGATCCCCATTCTATCAAATACCAAATAATTCTTAAGAGGGGCATGTGATGGTAATTCATTTATATCAAATCATCTTAGTCATTTCTTAAAGATTTTTTTTTGTTAGTTTTCTTACCTTTGAAAAACTTTTCCTCCTTAGCCTATCCATGTGTTCAATTTATAGAGGTAGAATGGATGGAACAACTTTCACATGGTCCAAAGCCCTAAACATAGGAAGGACTCAATTTTTTAAAGTTCATTTCAAATTTTAGTAAAGGAAAAAGGTTCATTTCAAATTTTAGTAAAGGAAAAAGATATTAGAATGGTGTATTAGTTTTCCAAAGCTATCACTACAAATTATAAATTGATAAATGGTCATGTATATATGTATGCATGCATACATTATGTATCTATGCATGCATGCATGTAGATCATTTTTTTGGTGAGTCTTAAATTACATTTTAAAATTTAATTTTTAGTTGATATTTTTTAAATCTTTCTTAGTCAAGTTTAACTGAATATATCAATTTGATGCAATGTGTTAGTATTTAAAGATATTTATTATATCTATTCTATACATTGAATAATCAAGAGATCTCTCATTCACATGTCTTTTCGCATCCTAGAACATTGAAAGATCAAGTGATAGAAAAACACTTGGATTTGGTGCATTCAAATGAGAGGCATATTTGCATCTTAAGTGTTTGTCTTTTGTCTTCAATCTTGATTCTATCAAGATTTTGATTGATGAACACTCCCCTTGTTGCTTTGGTCACACAATAACCTAGAAAAGGTATTCATTAATATAATCTATCCCACAAGCTAACAAAAAAGGTAGAAAAAATCATCACCATTAAAGAAAGAAAATAGAAGAAGTCCAAGATTTGAGTAGGATAAGTTCATAGAAAAAGGATAAGTTCATGGTCCTAAAAGCATTGATCTTTAAGATAGCAAATACTAGACACATAATCAAAGGTGTTTAATAAACACAGAGGTCACACTTCTTGAGAAGAACTATTAATACATTTAAGATCTTCATTATTTCTTTGTTCATAGAGTTAAATATTCTTATTTTTGTTCTATTTTTAATTATATTAACTAAATTTATCAATTGATCCAACAACAACTATTATTGTTTAGTGTGGTTTAATAAATGTGTATGTATATGCATTTTATTATATTATCTTAGACTAAACCTTAGGGAAAGTTATTTTTACCTACATTTTGATGAACTCAATAAATCCTATACAACCTAGTCTTGCTTCTCAAGTTTTTTTCTTCCATAATAGAGTTTTCAAATTTGAATTATCTCCAATTTCATTATATTTTTAGATTTAATTTATCTTCTTATCTTTGTACTTCATTGATATATTTTTATTTTAATATTTGGTGATTTTTTTTACTTCGTATCTTTTACTTACCCTAGCCAAACCTATCTTAGCATTAGAATTTAAATATTCCACTTATTTTAAGATCTAATATACTTTTAATTTTATTGATTTCACTAATCTGAAACTCATTATCCTTTGATGCTTTGATTCATCACAAATATTATTTCTTATTTTCTTACTAACTTTAGTATGCTCTATGATGCTACATTTTTTTGTCTTATGGTAATAAATAGATCATTTCAATCACGCTTTATAGTTTCTTTAATGAATATATCAATCATCCTTCATGTGCTTATCATGATTCATACTTCTTGTAAAAGATTAATGATACACCTCTCAAAATAGGGTATATTTTCATGATAAGTGTCCTAGTAAGGATTCTCATATTGATAATCATTCTTCTATGTCTAGTGATACACATTGATTTTGAATTTTTCTAGCTTTGATGATCACCCTATTTATAATTTGTATTATTATTGAACCTCTCTTCTAATACTATTGATATGCCTTTATACTATGCATCATGTTCGCCTCTACTTGGGAATGTTAGTCCTTCTTCTCTAACTTATGCCTCATGGCATATTGATGATATGTTGAATGGTGAATATAATGACAATTCTTAATCTTCTCATGATTAAAATAATGATGTTATATTTCATGATGACTATGCACCTTACACATGACATAATTATGTTTTCTTTGAAATCCCCATTAACTAATCAATGCACCATGATGACATACACCTTTTTGGTAGAAAATTACATATGGATCCTCTCATACTTTCTTTAGTTATTTGTTTGAGTTATTTTCTTCTACAACTATTATGAAACAATAAATTGATTTATTAATGTATAAGGATTACAATAAATGTGAGGATCTTTAATAATTAATATTGTTCATATATGTGAGGATATCATGTCTTTAGTTGATTATACATATTTTACATCATTAAAATATATTGCACACATGTAATTCAATATAAAGTATAGCTCTTCCATTATTTGAACTACTTCATCACTAGTATCAATATCTAGAAAATATATTGATTCACAAAAATATTAATCACAAGATGATGATATAAAAGTGTTCCACAATACTTTTGCACATGATATTTTGAATATCCTTCCCAAAAGGATTTATGGCAACTTGTTTTAAAAAGTATGGTGATAGAGGTGATCATCACAACAGGTAAAATTTTCCAAGTTATGTGTCCATTATTTTTATGCTGATAAATTTGTGATAGAGGATTCCTATTGAACTCGAGCGATTATTCACATATATGATTCATTTATTATCATATGCTTCTATCACTTCCTTTAAGGATTTTTCTAGTGCTTTCACTAGATATTTTCATAATATTATTGTGACCAAGATACATATATCAAATAATACAATATAAACAAAAGGAACAAGACAAAATTAAGGAATACATTTTTAGATCTCAAGGATTGGTTACAAATATATTAAATTTGATCATGAAATTCAACATATATTTGTAAATGATTTATTTTTAATCTTTTAGAGCCAAGTTTTTTTGATGCATCATCATTCATTTCAAAATTTTATGCTATTATGCTTTAGTGTGAGCATGCTTGATTAAAGATCCACTCTATATCAACAAATTTATAAAAAAAAATCCCCCTTATTTAAGGGTAACATCATTATCACATTTTAAATTAAAGAAAATGAGGATATAAAAAATGCTCATCGTAATGTATACCTCCAAACAAAGCAATTTAGAGAATTATCTAGATTAGAAGAGTCCCCACATATGATATTGGAATAAATTTTATAACATAATCTCATCACATTACATTCAAAATAACTAATGGAATGTTTAAAATTACATTGCATAATGTGAACACTTTTGTTCTTATTATCACATGCATAGATATTCTATAAATAGATACATTGCATTCAAACATACAATTTAACATTTTACATATAAGGAGAGAAAATAATTACACATGAGTTTGACAAATTTACACATGAAATAAAGATGGGACCACCTAGTGTACAACAAAGAAATATCATATATAGTGCCACAACCATATTCTATCTATTATAGATGGATTCTCAAGAGAATGCTGAGATTGACAACAAAGAACTCCTCAATTTTTGAATTTGAGAAGTAGAAGGTGTGGCCCTAGGGATTAATCAGGCTTCTCTAATTTCTTCCCATTTTTCCTTTTGTTTTTTTGACTTTGGTGGCTTTGTCCTAGATTAGATGATAGTTTTTGAAATTAATACAGCCAAGAACGAGGGGGATGACCCGAAAGTACAAGAGGCAGAGCCTCAAACAAACCTAGTCACCAAAAAGAGATAAAGTGACCATCCACAACACAATCACAACACCATCAATCGATTCCCAACTTTAACATAAAAAACAACAAGAAACCATAGGGATATAAACAATTTTTCCCCAACATAGAAAAATAAATAGTACCCTTACGGATAAAGTACTTAATCATACAAAAAAAAAATCCTATAGGGCTAACCAAATGAGAGTATGAGTAACAGTAAAAGTTTTAAAAAATAAGCCCAATGGGATAAAACCATAGTAATTTAACCATAAAACAAAAAAAACCCCATATTAAGGCTGCCACCCCAAGACACCACATGACCCCTCCAGTGAGCCCCGATATTTCTCTCTATGGGGCTGAGTAAGCACTCTGGTCCAATCATCAACAAGGAACTGGAAAATATTTCTTGACCCATCCTTGGTTGTGTCATGATTTGCATCCTTATTCTATTGTAGCAGGCAATGGGTAGTGGCAGATGAGTGCATTACTTTGACCGCAAACTCCACCAGTCTTTTGTAGCTGTTGTCGAGCACCTTGAATTTGGCCCTAAGGTTTTTGACATCATCCTGCATAGCAACGCAACCTACACAGGCTCTCCCCAACTTTTCCTCTTCCTTAGCTTGTTTATCCTTCTCCCTGACCGTGGAGGTGACAGTAGGGGACTTAGTTTTGGGGTTCTTTTTTTGATCGGAGTTGCTAGTGTTGCAGCTATCCGTAACATGCATCGACACCTTTCTGGAAACATTTCCTTTGCTTTCACTTCTAGAATACTCTTTATCATCAAATTCTAACTCATCATATATCTCAATATATCTTTCCCTAGTGGCCTTTTCCTTAATTCTAGGCTTGGCAGCAATTTTGTGGGACCTATGGATTGTTTCACCATGTTCGGTATCAAACCCATCCAAGTCAATGTAGTGCTCATTTTTATCCTTTTTGGTCGTAGCCAGGGTGCCAAGCAGGGATATTTTTTTCTTTCAAGCAGGCTTGGAAGCATAAGGAGATGTAGAAGTGGAATGGTGTGGAGTCTTAGGGTTAGCTTGGCTAGGTGAAGTGAGGATGCCCTGAATAGAAATATCTCTCAGAGGGAAGAGAGCCAGGTGGAAATTGAAGAGCCTCAAGATGAGACCCTGGCGAAGGATGGTGTAGTTCTTATTCTTCTCATAGAAATCCCTAATTTTATTCACATTGGCTTCTAGTGAGTGGAGGAGGTAAAACAGGAAAGAAATCAAATCCCTATGGTGGAGGTAGTTGAGTAGAGGGAAATGGTAAAAATAGAGCACCCAAAATATACCTTTAAGCATGAAGTATTTCATTAAAGCTAGACATACCTGTCCCTAGGATTGAGGGAGTGATTCTCTGTCGTAGCCACCATGATTCCTGACTGACACCTCATTCTTTTTGAAGAAATTCTTGAGGCTTGTTTTGTCTGTGATTTTGGTGGTCTTTTATCATTTCCTTCCCTTTGTGGAAAGGCTCGTGGAAAAATCAATCACTTCCTCATTGAACTCAAAGGATATACCGCCCATGGTGACCCTTCTATCGGTCCATCTATTAATAAATTGTAGGTACAA
Source organism: Thuja plicata (assembly GCA_018584345.1). Lineage (NCBI taxonomy): Eukaryota > Viridiplantae > Streptophyta > Pinopsida > Cupressales > Cupressaceae > Thuja > Thuja plicata. The sequence goes on along the minus strand of MU223518.1, from coordinate 1,453,497 downwards.
ATTTTTATCAGAGCCCATCATATCTTCCATGTACGGGACCATCCCTCCTTCATCAAGAGTCATCTACACTCTAGGTTTTTTGAGAAACACATCTTCAATCTTATCGGGTTCAACACAAACCATGTCCCCACCCATATCCAAGTCTATCTTAGAGTTCTCTAGATTTTCTAGATGTGACAAAAACCAGAGGGAGCACTGGTTTCTGCAAATTTTGAAACGTTTATGACAAGCAATGCCCACAAAAACCCATCAATTGAACTTAGTAACATTTTTGGTCCTTTTACCCAAATCAAACTTGTTTTGGTGAGGACACACATGAGACACGGTCTACGAAAACAAATTACAATGATTTGTCATCATTCCCCAAACCTAATGCGTGGCCTTTATGTTTTGGGATGTCTTATCAATATTATTAAAGCTCTGTTCCATAATGACCATTAGAGCACACATTCTCTTGGCGGTCATCTCTATTAGGATTGAGTAATACTAAGAGGGGGGTGAATCAGTATTACAACACTTTAAATTAAACTTAAACCAATTCTAAATAATCCATAATCCTGTAGAAATGAAAAGAACATAAGAAAATAACACAGAACTCCTAACACCATTATTTGTTGTCAAGGAAACCCTATCCAAGGGAAAACCCCTGTGAGGATGGTACCCACAAGCAAGTCTATCTTAGAGTTCTCCAGATTTTCCAGATGTGACAAAAAATAGAGGAAGCACTGGTTTCTGTAAATTTTGAAATGTTTATGACAAGTAATGCCCACAAAAACCCATCAATTGAACTTAGAACATTTTTGGTCCTTTTACCCAAATCAAACTTGTTTTGGTGAGGACACACATGAGACACGGTCTACGAAAACAAATTACAATGATTTGTCATCATTCCCCAAACCTAATGCGTGGCCTTTATGTTTTGGGATGTCTTATCAATATTATTAAAGCTCTGTTCCATAATGACCATTAGAGCACACATTCTCTTGGCGGTCATCTCTATTAGGATTGAGTAATACTAAGAGGGGGGTGAATCAGTATTACAACACTTTAAATTAAACTTAAACCAATTCTAAATAATCCATAATCCTGTAGAAATGAAAAGAACATAAGAAAATAACACAGAACTCCTAACACCATTATTTGTTGTCAAGGAAACCCTATCCAAGGGAAAACCCCTGTGAGGATGGTACCCACAAGCAAGTCTATCTTAGAGTTCTCCAGATTTTCCAGATGTGACAAAAAATAGAGGAAGCACTGGTTTCTGTAAATTTTGAAATGTTTATGACAAGTAATGCCCACAAAAACCCATCAATTGAACTTAGAACATTTTTGGTCCTTTTACCCAAATCAAACTTGTTCTGGTGAGGACACACATGAGATGCGGTCTACGGAAACAAATTACAATGATTTGTCATCATTCCCCAAACCTAATGTGTGGCCTTTATGTTTTGGGATGTCTTATCAATATTATTAAAGCTTGGTTCCATAATGACCATTAGAGCACACATTCTCTTGGCGGTCATCTCTATTAGGATTGAGTAATACTGAGAGGGGGGGTGAATCAGTATTACAACACTTTAAATTAAACTTAAACCAATTCTAAATAATCCATAATCCTGCAGAAATGAAAAGAACATAAGAAAATAACACAGAACTCATAACACCATTATTTGTTGTCAAGGAAACCCTATCCAAGAGAAAACCCCTGTGAGGATGGTACCCACAAGCATGCACTAAAGTATAATGTCCCTTTTAGGAGACCTAGCCCTATTAGGAGCTGAATATTGCATAGTACATTTCCTTGTTAAGGGAATAAAAACCCTGTTAAAGGTATACAACACCCTATTAGGGGCCAACTAAGCTTACAACTCTTACAACAACACTTATGTTACAAAGTGTTCTTAATAATGAATAAAACAAACATTTTCAATGGTTAGATAGTTCCAGTCATAGCTCTTCAATGATCTCTATCAACCTCAACTCTTGCATCTTTCATTCGCATACATACATATCCTTCCTTATCTCATCATGTTACTTTGCTTTACAAAAAATCTTCACACACACACACACACACACACACACACACACACACACATATATATCTTTATCATCATCAAGTCGGCTCTCTTAATTATTATCACATAATCAAATTTCAATACAAAATATAATTAATAATGTAAAGAGTAAATATAAAGTCAGTGCTCTTACATAACCAAAATATAGTTTATCCAAAGTCATAATCCAACTTAGCTTGCTAGGAGTCCATGATATACTGCTTGATTCATTGTTACTTGTTCAATTGCTTTGTTACGTTGTTCTATTGTCTACGCATGTCTTCAAATCTCTCTAACTCACTGTAATAATATCCAAAACCAAATTGATCTTAGGTGGAGGTCATACATACTCTAGAGTATCTTTCTCTAAGCTTGTGAGTCATAAAATGTCGCACTCAATCTTCGTTGTCCAAAACAATATTTTTATACTTTGTATCTCTGCTTCTGTACTTAGTTGTTTTGAAGATTATATCTCCAAAATAGAACTTCATTCCAAGTGATATATATATATATATCAGATGTTTTGTCATAAATCACAATCCATAAGTGTCTCATACCATACCAAAAACTATTACTTGTCAACAATCTCTCCCTTTGGCAATAATGACAATATTTGCTCTTCTCCTTAATTAATTTTTCTTCTCTTCTCCCCCTTTGACAAAAATGACAAAAGTGTATCCAAAAATTACAAAAACGTAGAGTTTCAGTGCTTGCTCACCAGTTTAAGTACATCCTGGAAGGTGTCTTCCATGATTTTCACTTCTGTGTTCCATGAATCAATCAACAACTGACTAACATGAATTAGTCCATTCAGTGCATAGGATGATGTCTCTCCTTCCTTTAGGTCTATGGGCATGGAATATGTCGATGAATCTATAGTCTTCTCCATATCAGATAAATGAACTTCAAGAATTGATAGCTTAGGAGTGATTAGACTCTTCAGTAGACCAAATCTTCTCATCACTCTCCCTTTCTCAATATCCAATACATTCATCTTTTCACGGATCTTTGTTTTTTCTTTGTCCATCTCTAATATAGCTTGTGAGGAGGTCTCACAATTGTCCACCATGTTGTTCATAGTTTCTCTTTCCTTTGCAATATAATCTTCAATATTCTGAATATGTCTAATAGGATTTATATAGTAGTTGTATAGCATCCTTCTATGTGTGACACAACTTTTGGACTTTGATGTAGTTGATCTCAGAATGCCCAAGTTCCATGAAATATACTGGAAAACTTCCTTCAACTTCTTCTTTGCATTCTCTTCAGAAATCTTCACTAAAGACTTATAGTGACTATCAAAATCATCTAGTTCCAAACTCATATTCTCTACCTCATCCTTTCCTTGAAATACAATACCTATACTGGGAGTAGTTTGTTCACAGTATTGACTGGTCTAGTGATTACCTTAGTCTTCTTATCTCCTTTTTGATCTTTTGTGAATGCGATGAAGGATAATCTCATCAATTCATCCTCATCCATACTGTCAACAACACTACTTAAAGTTTTATTCTTACTTGCAAACAATAGAGTAGTTGATATGTTAGGTTCATGTTTTACCTCAACTCTTGCCTCTTCTTCTTTTGTTGTATCTGTCTCATTTCTTTGTTCAGATTCAACTTTCTTCTCTTCCTCTTTCTGTTCTTGCACTTCATCTCCCATTGTGTTGTCAATGTTTTCTGCAAATGGGTCCTTCTCATCAATTGAAGTGTCAAGGGTCACATGCACACCAAAAACATAGAAATCTGGTTGCATGACATCTTTGTTCTTCTCAATACTTACATCAACTTCCTTAGAACACTCACCAATTCCTATAGCTATAGGCATAGTATGTTTTGGAGTTGGAGTATTCTCAGGAATATCACTCATAAGTATATGATCTAGTGCCTTATGAGTCTCTTCTAGGACTTCCTCATATTTCCTACCCATAATTTTTACTAATCTTGCTTTGGTTCTCAATAAGGGTTTGAGTACTCCCAATATTCTTTCTCTCTCTTGTATTGAAACTACTAATAATATTCAGTCAATATCTTGATTCCTTATAGCCTCATCTTCAATGTGTGCAAGCTATTTTCTAATTTCCAGTCTACCATATAGTTCCTCAGGCATACTTCCCTCTAACTCTAGTAGATTCTTCTTGAAAACAAGTAAATTATTTACTACTATGTATTCAATCTTTTGTTTATTAGATTCCTCATACTTAAACAAGATTTCCTTGCTCAATAGCTCTCTTATTCAACATCTTCAAATCAGGCCTTAATACATGTCTGTCACTTATGGTCTCTTTTTCATCTTTCTTCCCTTTTGTACTTTAGTCCTTTGTTCCTTAGGAGGTGAATCTGGTCTAGTGGATATTGTGTTTATCCAAGGTACTAGCTTTACTGTCTCTTCCTGTGATGTCTTATGTGGTGGTGAAGGGGTAGTCACATCAATTATTTTAGAAAGTGGACTACCTACCTAATCAATCTTTGGAGGTGGAAGGGCTGCACTAGTAGTACTTGCCAACCCGGAAGATCTCTCTGCTATCTTCTTCCTTACTTATTTCATCTCTTCTTTTCTCAAACCTTCCTTAGCTCCACAATCATGAATAATGTTTTTTTCTTTTATTTTCCTCATACCTATAGTCTTCTCTTCTCTAACTTTAGTTGATTTTTCTTCATATCTGCCCTATCTCTCCTCAGATGTATCTACTTTAGATGCAAACATATGTTCAATCTGCATAGTTAGAACTTCTAAACTAACTTCATAACCCATAGGGTAACACCATTTCTTTCTAGGTACAACTGTCTCAAAACATACACAATCAGTTTAAACCATGAAACAAATTGTATCCTTGTATTTCTCAACTAACTCTTTAGGAATTCTAAATCTTTCTTTCATTCGCCTCTTAAGAATTTTGATCATGCCAAATAGTTCACCATTAACCCATGTGCTATTTTATCTTTGGTAGCTTTGTGATGTCTAAATACCATTGGGCATCCCTTCTCTCCATGCTCTAGGGTGCATTCCTAGAAACATTTTCTCAATGTGGATATACATATGAACTAGGAGTGATCCAAATCGAAAGTTCTTAGATTTATATTTCTTAATTAGCTTTACATTTTACAAGAATTGTTATGCCAAAACCTCGGATAGATTATATTTAGGATTTTCCTTTACCATCCTATAAGTCATCAAAATGATTCCTGTAGAAACTGAATTAGGTCTACTGCTGTAGTAGAATTTATATCCAACTATCATCACAATCAGTCTGACATCCTATGGGAAAATATCATTCACTGTCATAGCTTGCCTATCCCATTTACAATGTGTTAGTGTTTCAACTTGTTTCTTTATGTTCTTCTCAGCCACAGGGATAAACCCAATTATCTCATGAATCAATTTTCTACATATCTTTACAGGTTGTTCTCCTATCCAGATGAACTGATCATGAACTCCGTTAGGTAAGATTTTGAACCATTCATCTTCATTGAACTCATATAAATCCAATATTTTCATAATGCTTAGGTCGTCTATGTGTTTGTATTCATCCTTCATTTTTCCATTATCAGTCATGTATTCTATTTCTATAGAAATATCATCAACACCCAATATATCATACTTAAAATGAATGTATGTCCTAATATCCTCTACATGCAAGACATCGTACAGTGTCTGAGAAAATGCTCCTTCAGGGTCATCTTCACAAGACTTAAATGAATGTTTCTTGAATTTGTATCTAGGATGATCTACAACATCATAAATCAAAGGTGCATCCATAGCTTCTGTATGAGTAGATGATGTAAATACCTTAATCACGCTGAATTCTGAATTCTCACTTCAATCAATCACTCAATATAACTGTTAGATTGTCTGATACTCTCTAAACTCTTCTTGTCTTAGGTCATTTCTCTTCAAATAGTGAAGAAATAGGTATCTTAGATGTCCTTTATTCATCATTAAGTGTAAAATGCACATTACCCAATATACTTAACATCATACACTGTCCAGTAAATTATGAATCCCGCAATCACCAAATATGCATCATCCAATGTTGCGCTCATAAATACAAGTTATATGATGTTTGCACATATCACAGCTAAGCTCATTGGAGCTCATTCCTCAGAATCAGGGGTTGTATATAATCTGATGTGCTCATCCAATGCTCTCCCTAAGGCCATGATCAACCATTTAGGTTGATGTGTTCACATCAGGCAAAGATCCAGTAGCATCTACTGTCTCTCCTTCAACCAATACATCATTAGATTATTTGACTCTCCATACCTTACCACTTCTATTATCTTCTATTTTCTTGAAACAATTATCAAAATCACTCTTGTATTCTGCAAGACTCTTACCTGTATCACTGTCATTCTTCTTTGTATCCATAGGAGGTGGTAGTCTTCTATTATTTACTCCATTATATCTGCAAAACTTCACTATATGATTTGGATTATTACATTTGTAGCATATAGGAGGTCTTATGTTCTGATTAACTTGTAACTTACAATTCCTTGCAATGTATCCAAGGTTATTACATTTGCAACATGTGATCTTAGGTATTGATTCTTCTCTAGTGTAATATTTTCTATATCTAGATTGATTAGGTTTCCTACATTCTTCTTTCTTGTGCCCATATGCATTGTAATTAAAAAAATAACTAGAAAAAGTTCTGAAAGGGGTATTTCCTTTGCAATCTCTCTTCATGTGTCCAAACTTATTACATCCAAAACATCTACCTCTAAAAGGTCTGATATGTTCTTTAGGTTCTTCAAGAATAGGTTTTTCATCAATCTTCATATCAGATTTTTCTTCTTGATTCTTAGAACATTTAGCTTCATTGAAGCCAATACTAGTCATATCACCTTTAGGTTTCTATCTGTCTCTCTATTCATCGATCAAGTCACTACTCATGCGAAGTTTCTCAATATGTTTCTTTTTCTCAACAAGCTCACCCTTTATGATCTAATTATATTTCTCCAATTCTAGATAATTGTTCTTGTAATGGTCAAGGAAAATCTTCATTTGTCCCATCAGAATATTAGCATTCTTCAAAGCTTCTTCAATCTCTTTCTTAGCATCCTTTTCTTGCCAAATCTCTTTAGCCATTTCTTCATTCTCAAGCTTCAAAGTATCATTCTCTTATTTGATTTTCTTTATTTGATCTGAATTATCATTGTCTGAATCTTCTTTTATCAGAACCATAAAATTGTGTCTCTGATTTATGGAAAAATTGAGCTAATCCTTTAGTTTCTTACTGAGTCCCTCAACTTTTCTTAAATTGAATCTTAAGTCACCATTTTCTGCTTATTCTCTATCAAGGTCTTCAAGTGCTACTTCAAAATTCTCTTGCAAATTTTCTAAATCTTATTTGATCTCCCTTAAGCTGTTAGACTTTATCTTCAAGGTCCAATAGCTCTGATACCAATTGTTAGGATTGAGTAATATTGAGAGGGGGGTGAATCAATATTAAATCACTTTAAACTAAACTTAAACTAATTCCAAATAAACCACTAGCTTGCAAAAATGAAAACAACATAAGAAAATAACACAAAACTCATAACACCATTATTTGTTGTCATGGAAACCCTTGCCAAGGGAAAATCCTAGGGATGGTACCCACAAGCATGCACTAAAGTATAATGTCCATGTTAGGAGACCTAGCCATGTTAGGAGTTGAATATTACATATTACATTTCCTTGTTGAAGGAATAACAACCTTGTTAAAGGTATACAACACCCTGTTAGGGGCTGTCATACCCACTCATGTTTTGATTTTTAGTTTGTGATGCCATACTCTTTTAGGCATTGGGTTCAGTTGATTGGCCGAATTCATTTAGGCTACTTTCATGAGAGCTACTATTCTTTCAGTTGATGGTGACTATTGATTATGATGTTATAGACATTATCAGGATGTGATGAGTTATGTTTTGATTATATTGTACTTACCCCATACTTGCATGTGTATGGTTATCATGTTTATGTATCTGTTTGCATGTTGTGGTAGAGGATGGAGACGTAGTTACTTTCTTTGGCGAGATCCACACGTTCGACCGATCCCTATCATTGATTGCGATATTATATTATGTATGTACATGTGTTTTCTTTGATGGCAGGATTGCAGGTATAGGGCATCATCTTCCCTGAATTGGTAGGAGTGAGCATGCCCATAAATATTCATCTCAATGGTAAAGAGGGGAGGTAACATACAGATCCAAAACCCTAACCTAAGCCTAATCATCCTAATGTTGGATGAGTTTTAGTATGACTACCTTATCCAAATTTGTCTAGGTTGACATAATCCGAATACCCTTTCTCTTGTGTATGTGTGTGTTTTGCTTGATTATGCTTTCAGGTGATTTTTGGATTATTGAGTTATTTCCCTACGTTTAATGAATTAATGGATTATAGTTGAATTAATGATTTAATTATATCCTAAGTTTATTTTAAATAATTAATTAAATTGAAATATTTGAATATTTTGATTTAATTAAATATTTAATTGAAAACTATATTGTATGTACTTATATGATTAATTAAATAATTAAATATTTGGTTGCATGCTTTATTGTGACATAAATATTTAATCTATTTAATTAAATATTTTATTAATTACATGTGCATAATTGTGTTGAAATAGTATTTCAAATTCAAAATATCTTAACTTGTAATTAGGAGTCAAAGTTGAGTTGTGGCAATAAAGCATATTTTATTTAATTAATTTGGATTTACTTTCAATTTTCAAGTTGAGTTAAATTAGGGATTGACTTGGGAGTTGTCATTCACCTTTGCATGTTTTGCAGAATTTGAATCTCTTTAGGGGGAATTGGTCATTCAATCTCTCATAACAGGTTTTTGAGAATTGGAGAGCTCTTGGTGATTTTGGGGTTTTTGAAGAGTTGTGGATTGTTGTGGATCTTTGTTGCCTCAAAATTTTGAGAATTTTCTATTGCTTGTGTGTGTGTGTGTTCGGATCTACATTGTTTCCAGATCTGTGGTTGAATTGGGCTTGAGGGTTTCAGATCTATTTTCATCCTCCAAGCTACATTCTTCCATTTCTTGCATTGGATTAAAGGCAGGTTTCATTTGCCTTGTATGGATTCAATTTCGTAGATTTGAGTTTTTCTATGTTGTTTTAATGCATGTTCCTTAAATTTGGCCTTTAAATGGCTTATGGTTGTTTCTACATTTTTGGGTGTTCCTAGAAATCCTAGATCTATGTTCTTAGCATTGTAGGGTTATGCTGTCAAAATTTCAAGAAGAAATTCCCTCTAGATCTTGTAGAAAACAAAAAATTAAACTCCTTGTATAGTTTATACTATAGGAGAAAATTAAATTTATGGATGCTTAATGTTCTGGTGATTTCAGAGTTTGTGAGAAGCTTGGATCTATTTTTTTCATGATTATGTGTTCCTTGCTATAGTACAGACATGCTGTCCAAATTTCGTATTTATATCTCTTCTTAAACTCCTATAAATCAAAAAATTAATCTGTCATATAGTTTATACTATAGAGGAAATAAATAAATAAATTTGCTTTGAAAATTCCTTTGAAAAATTAAATGATATGAAAAAATTCACCTCCCTGTTTTAATACAGACTGGTGAAAATCTTTCACAGTAAAGAAAAAAAAAGAAAATAGCAAAAGACAAAAAAAAATTCCCTTTTTGACTTTTTCCGTTTTTCGGATTTAAAAATAAATAAATAAATTGAATCTTGTTTTAAAAAAAAAAAATGCAGTTTTAACAAATTTCTTAAAAATGAAAAAAATTTAAAATGAAAAAAAAAAGTTAGTGAAGAGAGGGGTGGTGGGACCCCGTCCCCACCAACCTCCCCACCTTACCCTCCTCTCCGCAGGTTTTAAAGCGCATGGGGAGGGAAGATGGTGGTCCCCCCCCCCCCCC
>MU223518.1:1407678-1441235 GCA_018584345.1 Thuja plicata | reverse complement strand
TATATATATATATATATGCTTTCCTAGAGTCCATGGCATACTCCTTGATTCATCGCTACTTGTTCAACTTCTCTATTAAGAAATTTTTTTGTCTACGCATGTCTTCAAATATCTCTAACTCATTGTAATCATCTCCAAAACAAAATTGATCTTAGGTAGAGGTCGTACATGCTCCATAGTATCTTTCTCTAAGCTCTTGAGTCATAAAACATCATACTTGATCTTCACTGTCCAAAACAATACTGTTATACTCTGTATTTCTGCTTCTGTACTTAGTTATTTTGAAGACTGTATCTCCAAAACAAAAATTCATTCTAAGTGATCAATATGTCAAATGTGTTGCCATAAATCAAAACCTATAAGTGTCTCATGCCATACCAAAAATTATCACTTTCCAACAATCTCATAATGATACGAACAATCCTTATTAAATCTGGTACCATGATGGAAAAAACCCCATCTGCCCTAACATTGTTTTTGTCCATCAAGGGTTTAAAATTCAAAGTTCTTTCTCAACCCTAGTCATGGTTTGTGGTATACATCCACTAGAAAAGCATAAAGAGCCAATCATTGAAAACATTTGTTGTGTTCTCTCCCAATGAGAGATTTTGTATCCACTGGCAGGGGTTCCACATCCGTCCAAAAACACATTCTCTTCCTTCCCAAACCATCATTAGCCAAAGAGTCAGCCACTACATTACCTTCCTTGTAGGTGTGATGAATCACATAGTCCTCCAATTTGGTTATCAGGAGGTGGGTGTCCCTGATGATGTTACTTATTTTCCAACTTTTTTTCATAGTGTCTTTCAAAGTTTCATTTATGAGCATCGAATCTCCTTCAATAATTAGCCTACTAATACCCATTGTAATAACATACTTCATCCTCCAAAAAAGTGTCAGGGCCTCAGCCATATTGCTGATGGCCAAGTTAAAATTGTCATTGTAGGCAAGCACCAATATTCCCTCAACATTCCTGATGATACCCATCCGCAGCCATCCTGACACAAGCTGCACCATTTAAGTTCAATTTTACCTAGCTGGGAGGTGGAGGCAGCCTTTTGGTTTCCAACTTTTTTAACTTTTTGGAGTTGTCAAATTTGAGGCAAGAATCAAGAAAGTTCAAAATATGTACCACCCAGGAGTCCATCCCCATAAGGGGGCTGATAGGGTCTTCCAATTATAGACAGAGATGTTCTCCAACAGGATCTTCTCAGTAATTTTAACCATGATTTCCACACCCAGCTCTGCTTCTCTAAAAATGAGGTTGTTCCCCTCCTTCCAAATTTAACAAAAATGGTGGGATCATTATCCAAAGTAGTCTTAGCATGGAGTGGGATGAAGGATACTCTCAATTGTTCACAAAATATTGTAGGTCCTGCATGAAAACACAAGATAAACTGAATCTCTCCAGAATTCTGGTCCAGACATCATTAGTAAAAGGGAAATGGATAAAGAGATGATCAATACTTTCCTCATTCTATTTGCACTTCACACACTAGTTAACCATTTGGAACCCGCACTTGTTGAGGTTTTATACTGTGAGGATTTTCCCATGGAGGGACTTCCACCATAAGAAGTTTATTTTTCAGACAAGCTAGCTGATCCATATAGACTTCCAACACCTCAATTCGCTCTCCACCTTGACCAAACAGTTACGTCTGACTTGACTTGAAAGTTTCCTTTATCCCATATAAGTTTATCCTTGCCCATAAATGTAGGGATTTGGGTGTCTTCAAGAATGTCCTAGATATTCCTAGTGTGCCTTTCTAGGTGTGGTGGGATGTCCCAACCCTCATCAAATCTCTTCCATCATCTAGTTGGAGAAATAAAATCAACAACTCTGTGGCCAAATTGAACAACGAGGTTCCTTCTCAAACAACCAAGGGGTCCCTGTAGGGGTTTCACATCACACCAGGTGTCCTCCTAGAACCTAATTGTGTTCCCATTACCCAGCTTCCATCTACAACCTTCTTGTAGTAGGCCCTAACATTTGACAATATTGTTCCAAATTTTGGAGCCTATGGGGAGGTTATTATCATAAAGGAAATCAAAGAAGCCCGAGTGCCTATAATAATTAGCCCTCATGATCCTGCACCAATCCACCCAGTGTTTACAAAGAACCCATCCCATCTTAGTAAGTAGAGATATGTTTAAATTTAAAATCTTTGTAAATCCCAAACTACCTAGAGGTTTGGGGAGGAAAATGGTTTCCCAATTGACCAGGCTTATTTTGGATTTTTCCTCTAGCCTAGACTAGAGAAATTTCCTTTGAATTTTCTCAAGTTTGTTATCCATTCTAGTAGATATCTTGAATATGGATAGGAAGTAGATAGGGATCCCCTAGAGAGATGATTTCAGCAACTATAGCTTTCCCACATTACTGAGGGACTTACCCTTCCACCAAGCCATCTTATTTTTTACTCTCTCAAGAATTCTATTCTAGAATTGTATGCTAACCTCCTTAACTGTCAAAGGGAGACCAAGGTAAGTTTTAGGAAGCTCAACAATCTGCTAGCCCATTATTTAGATGATTTTGGTACTAAGTTCCTTGTCCATGTTGAAGAAATACATTTTTATTTTGTTGTAATTTATATGTTTCCTAGATGTCATAGCATAGTCATCCATAAGTTTCCTCCATGCACTGGCTTCAATAACCGAGGAAGACCCAAATAAGAAAGTGTCATTGACAAATTACTGTAGGACCTCAACATGTATAGAGAAGGAAGGTTTACTGCATTGAATTTTCCCTTCTTGCCTCAGAGAGATGAAGTTAGGTCAAAGAACCTCTGCCATAATGATAAAAAGGTACGGTGAGAGAGGATCACCATGTCTTAGCCCTTTCTTAGCATTAAATTTTGCTCAAGGGGATCCATTAACCAAGACCGAATAATTCACACTTTCCACCACTTCCTTGATAATTATGATGAATTTCTCCTTGAAACCCAACTTGTAGAGCACAACATACAAGAAACTCTAGTCAATTTTGTCTTAGACCTTAGAGATGTCCAGTTTGAGAACCATGCCTAGATTTTGATTTCTATCCATTGAATGAATAACCTCATGAGTGGTGATCACCGTATCTAATATCTGTCTACTTGGGACAAATCCTTTCTAAGATGGGATAATGAATCTATCTAAGAGGGGTTTAACTCTGTTGACAATAACTTTAGAAAAGATCTTATACACTATATTACAAAGGCTTATAGGACACAAGTATGAGATAAATTTGGGTTCAGAGATCTTAGGCACCAAGACAATGAAATATTTTTTCAAGCTTTTAAGAAGCTTACTCATCCTGAAGAAATCGCGTGTATCTCTAATCAAGTTACACTTGATCAGGTCCCAAAATTCCTGGAAGAAAGTGGGAAGGAACCCATTAGGACCTGGGGCCTTGTAAGCCCCCATAGAAAACACTTCTCCCTTGAGTTCCTTCTCAGTGACATGTGCCAGTAGGTGATCATTATCCTCCTCATTCAGGGCAGTAGGGATGATATCCAGGATCCATTCCCTAGTGATACCATGAACTGCACTTGAGTCTTAGTAAGCACTGGAGAAATATTGGGAAGCCCATTTGCCCATTTCCTCATCTTCCTTAGTCTCCTCATTATTCTCATTCCATAACGACATGATATTATTCATTTTCTTATGCTTGGAAGCCAATCTATGGAAGAAGGAGGTGTTCCTATCTCCCTCTTTTAACCATTGGATTCTAGATTGCTATTTCAAGAAGATCTCCTCCTTTTTCATGTTTTCTTTCCATTTTTGTCTCCATGTGAGCCTCAGTGGATAGGTCTTCATTTTCCATACTCATTTGAAGTTGTTCCAGCTTATTCTCAATTTCAATCTTTTGTTTAAAGATGTCCCCAAAGGAGTATTTACTCCAGCTTTTCACTTCCCTTCGAATGTTGTCTAGTTTACAAGCCACTCTGAACATAGAAGAACCCCAGATCAGGATATTCCACCAAAAGTGAATGCACTATTTGAAGTCAACGTGGGAGTGCCACATTATTTCATACCAAAAAGGGGGAGGGCCATGTGTAGGGTAGGTGGACCAATTGAGAAGCATCAAAACATGATCAGAGACAGTGCGAGGGAGAGACAAAAGAACCAAGTTTTGATCCAGGTCCCAGCCTGCAGAAACCAATGCCCTATCAATCCTCACTTGGATAATATTATGTCCCTTTTTTTATTTGACTAGGTGAGGGGATTATCTTGCAGCTCTAGGTTAGATAGGTCATTAGACCTGATAAATTTAGCAAGCTCCTGCATACTGTCACTATAATCCATGAGGCCACCTTTTTTCTTATAGGAGATCAAAGGGGTGTTAATGTCTCCTACAGTCATGTTGGAACTCTAAAATTCTAGATAATTTTGGAGTGACTAAGTTTAAAATTTTCTCTAATGCACAAGTCACTACCCCAAAAAGTTTTTGAGAAGGCCTACTTTGGGTGCATGCAAAAAGAGACCTGAAGATTTTTATGAGAAACCACTTGGTAGACATGTGCATCACTTATGATTAAGAAATTATAGTGGGTTTCAGCTCTCAAAAGTTAGATTGCATTTGTTTTGGAGATAGCCATTTGGAGGTCATTACCCAATTCTGCACTTGTGCACGTATCCAGTTTTTATCAAGTGCCCCACTTTGGAGGTTTTTTTTTAAATCTTTGGCCAGATTGATACCTGGGATATAAGGAGTGTTTCAATATTTTGTAGCCATGAAAATGAGTTAGCATACCCATTTGTAGATCCCTGTGAGTTTATGTGTTAATTTTTCCATAGCCTTTCCGTTTGCAATTTATTCTGGTTTTTTGAGTGTCAAATGCATAATTACAGAATGCCCTACTTTGAGGTCCAACAATTGGTGCCCATTTGAATGTCATGAAGAATTGAATACTCCCCTACATTTTAAACATATAAATGAACCTTCTTGAAGAGATTTAGATAATGTTCAATCCATTTGACCACTTTCCCCAACCGATTCCAAATCAGATTTTTGCAATTTCACTGTGTTTGAGTTTAGAAAGTTTTTAAGGGCTGACTTTGAAAAATAATGTCGGTTGACCCGTTGGTCATGAGAGAAATCTAATTGAAGTTTCACATTCCCTATGTGAAAGTAAATCTATATCTAAGGAATCTGATCATAAGGTGTGCATTTTGGTGGGTTTGTGAAATCAAATCCAAAGGCAATTTATGCAGATTGCTAGTATGGACAAAATTGATTTTGTAGAACAGCCACTGTCAGAGGATTGCAACTTCATATTAGATGATTGTCTTGGGATACTGATTGTAGGTATATAGTCCTTGCATGTAAGTCTTCTATCAAAATTAGGAATGGAGTCTCAGGGATTGTTTTTCCATCTGTTCTAGCTCATTTCTAGAATTCATTTTCAATGTTTTGCATGTGAAGTGCCAGAATTTTAAGAAGTTGCTAAGTTTGATGGTTAAGATCTTTCTCTCTATGCACCTTTAGGGAGAACTATTTCAGAAGGTCTTGCTAAACGTGGAAATATCCTAATCCTCCAGATTTGAATGCTCTAGGTACTCATCTTGTCAGTTTTGAAGCTAGTTCCAGAGGCCACTTGTTATTCTTGGGATCAATTTGCAGAAATGTTAAGAGTGGTTTTAAATGTCTGCCAATTCAGTGTCTTGTGATCCAAGTGTACAATACACTACATTTCAGTAAACTGAAGGTGAAAATTGATTTTAGGATGAAGATTCTTAAGCTGAGATCTCAGGGACACAACATGATTTATTGAAGTTCAAATACTCAGTTATGTGGTTTTAAAGAATATTATTATTTTAAATCATTTTATGATTTAAATAATAATACTTGTGGATGCCAGTGCAAAATGTGGACCCCAAGTACCAAAAGGCCTTCTACCTATTAATCTAACTTCCCCCACTCCCTTACTATTTCTAAGGGTTCAATATGCCTCAAAAAATGCCTCCAAAAATGTTCAATTTGTTCTTAGAGTCCTACTCCAAGATCTTATCACCAATCCAACTTATAAGCCTTCAATCCTTGTAGCCCTATTTAGCGAGTATAGTCAAATTAACTTTTTACTTTCGCAACAAATCCCAAAAACAAAGTACAAATTCAAACACCCATTTCTATCTTACACAACATATGTCACAATGAGGTATTTTTGTATTGGAAATTATCTCTCAAACCTTGTTGTTTCCACTAGCCCAAACCCTCAAGTAGGGCCCCATTTACAAAGGAACTACAAGAAGGACTTAACCCCAAATAATGTAACTTTCCATAGTCACTAGATATGTCCTAAAACAAATGAATATGCCATTATTTTTCTTCTATGGATTGTCTAAGCATTGTATCCACCATACCCTCCTCAAATTGCTTCTAAAACTAGGGCCTACTAGTTCTGACTCTTTCACTCACTTCCAGGACTCCAACCAAGGTTCCTCACCATGTATTTGACATGTAAATACACAATATCCAAGAAAATATCCACATCGCTAAGGAAAAAATCCTATTGCTACACCCTAGCAAGAAAATTAATCAAATTTCTACTTAATCACTCGGTGATCACCCACTTCTCTAACTTCATATGCACATTTTCATGTTAGATTTATAATATACATGTTAAATCAGAACCATTTCATGAGAAAAAGATTAGTACATTTATGGAATGGTTATCTTCATAGACAAAACCAAACTATTATTGTAAAAATAGTGAATTCAAAAGACTGTCAGCACTAAAAGATGTAAAAGTGAGATAAGTGGATTCTTAAAAAATTCAAAATGGTTTATAAAAATATATTGATGTCCCCAAATCATTAAAAACATATAGTAGTCACTGTGAATCTCAACCAATGCAATGAAACATTAACACTTGCAAAATTTTTGAGTTTTACTGCTCTTTTGTTGTTACAGTCCGTAGATAGGCATTCTCTAAGTCCTTGAATGAAGATACTATTATTTGTATACCTCCTCCCAACTTCTTCAAACAATTTGGATTGGTTGGATGACTTTTTTAAGGTTTAAAACCATCTAAAACTAAATTCCTTCCAAAATCCCACTTAGTCGTTATTTAAATTTTTGAATTTTCAAATTAACAAAATGACTTAATTCTTAAAAAAGACTAAAACTAATGTCATCTAATGAATTAAAATTCCTTATCAAACATTCCTTAAACCCTCTAGACTCTCTAGACACAAAATTCCTATTACGTATGTGATTTAGTCCTAAGGTCCTTACCATGACCTTCAAAACCAATTACAAACTTACTACATTTATTGCCACTAAATGCCATAATGGGCTTTAATACATTATAATTTATCATATTTTCCTTCAATGGCTTCATGTCATCTTCATGATTCCTTGATGTCTTCATGTGATCCATTGTCTTCCTTAGTGCCCCTGTGCCATACTCCCCAAGAATGAAACAATTCTTGTTAGAAGAATTTGATAGGGTCTTCCATCCACCATGTCTTGGTTTCATATGTGTTTTAGAGTTCCAATAGTCTCCCAAAGTCACCTGATTCTTGCCTCTCCTACATGTGTTAACATCACACAATTTGTTATAAATAAACCATTTATTTTGATGTCCTCTTCTAGGACATTTTTTCTTGTAAGGGGACTATACTCTTGCCCCTATCTCCTTCAATTTATGCCTTTGCAACCTTTCACATCCTTCATCCTTCACCTTCTCTATAAGAGGACAACTAATGGTCTCCACTTACACTCATTGCAAGTCCCAAAGCCCTACATCATTAGGACTGTCCTTTCCATTGGATTGCTATCAATTTGCATCCATCTTCCAACTAGTATCATGCTTTCTCTAACCCTTCACAATCTGATCTCCAAAACATATAATAATTTTCTCCTTGCCCTTCTCAACCAAAGGTTGTAACTCACACTTCTTTTTACCCTTATGCACAATGTAAGTATTTAGGTATCCATCATGCATAGTTATTCTATCCCATTCTCATGGTCTCCCAAAAATCATATGTCCGCAACTCATATTTATGACATCACACAACACATTATCTTGATATGCACCAATTTAAAAATTAATATAAACTTTCTCTTTTACCAAAAGATTTTGATCTTCACTAACCCATGTTGCATAGTATGGCTTAGGGTGAGGAAAATTCTTCAAATTTAACTTATTGACAACTTCATAAGAAACTAAGTTACTATGTGCTCCATAATCAGTTATGAGTTTGCATACCTTACCCTTTGTCAAACAATTGGTTCTGAATATACTCATTTGTGGTGCTGGTTGTATTGGTTATCCTCTTCCCATTAGAAGACATTCTCCTACCTATGGATAAGCCAATGTAGATTCACTCTCCTCTTCTTGTTGTTGTATGAGATGTGCTCTCCTTTCTCTATTTTGGTCTTGTTCATTCAACTTAGGACATTTGAAGGATTGATTCCCCACATCATTGCAATGAAAACACCTACCTTTGAAGACACCATTTCCTCTTCCTCCTCCAAATATTCCACCTCTATGGTTTTATCCTCCCCTCTGATCTGATGTGGATTCCTTACCCTTTTATTTCTCATTTCTTCTCTAAAAATATGTATTTTTTATACCACCACTTCCTCTCATGGCTCCTCCTCTATTATTTTGTCTCTCATTCTTCCTCTTCAACTTATCCTCTGATCTAACTGCAAGTTGAAAGCATTCTCCTAGGATCCTTGGCACATTCAACTCTATCTCATCATGTATGTTATACCTTAGTCCATTGATGTATCTGGCCACCTTCTCATCCTCATCTTCTAACCCTCCCCTAATTCTTAGGGTGTGAAATTTCTCCGTGTAGGACATAATATACATATCCCTTTACTTCAAGTTGTTCTTCTAATCTTGATTTATATTGCCAAATCTGATGACAAGAATTGTCTCTTCACCATAGTCTTCATTTCTAGATAACTAAGAGGGAGGGGGGGGTGAATTAGTTAGCTCCCAGTTATCCCACAGTCCCAAATTATCCCAAATGTATATAAAAAAATTTCAAACATATAAATCAACTTAGTGAAATATAACTATGATCTCAAACTTATCTTCAAAATTGTATATTAAGTTGCCTAGTCATCTACTAAGTAGCAGGTAAATCAATATCATGATTACCGATCAATGTAGATAAAGTAATGTGTATAGAAGAATAACAATCCACAACAATCATACACATTAACACATATATTTTTAACATGGAAACCTTGCTAAGGGAAAAACCACCCGGGACCAATAACCCAAAATATTTCTCTCTTCTGAAGTAAGCTCAGTTAAGAGCCAACCCTGTTAAAGGTTACAATGCACACTGTTAAATGTGAGATGGTTAGAGGATTTAAAACTAACAGTTCTCTCTTGACTAATCATTCACTATGGGGTCAAAAAGAAAGCACTCAATATTCATTTGAATGTCATAATAAAGACTTTCACATCCTACTTGATTAAGATTTTTATCTATAACAATGGTTAAACTGATACAGTAATAATATGATTCAATTACAACTTTATTTACATATTTTTCAGATCTATGCTAAGTACATAATACCTCTGATCAATTTGTTCACTTCAGTTCATCTGATTCTTCATACTCTGGTCTGCTTGGTTAATACTCTTTCCTCTGTCACTCAGTGTTGTCTGCAGAAATGCTCAATTCTATCTTTAACTAGTTTGATCAATCATGAAACAAATTTTCATGTGTGTGCATCATAGAATCATGATTCATGATGAATCTCTTGTCTCTTATATAGAAATCATAACTCTTTTAATTTCCATCATTTATATTTTTTTGCTTAACCTCCATCATTGGTTTTTCCTCTTAAACCCTCCTCGGTAGTTATGTCAAAAAAACATTTCAATCTTCATCGTCTAATCTTCCTTGAATTTTCATAGCCATTTGATTATCATAAAAAGTATTATCATTTACGTCAGAATCATCAATGTTCCATCTCATCATTTTAGTCAGCCTCAGTTTGATTAGGTTTCTCGGTCAATACCGTGATGTGTCATTGATCCCTAGCTCGGTTAACAATGTATTCAGTATACACTGTATTTACTTGATGTTCACTTTTACTCAGTGTATATAGAACTCTTCAATTACCGATCACATAACTTTGTTTGTTCCAGATGTTTAATCCATAATAGATGTTTGTTACCAAATGATACTCAGATAAGTTGATATCAATGCCAATACATTAACTGATTAATGTCTATCATCACATCTATAACTCGGTTGAGCATCAACAAAATGACTTCAAACATACAATCAATTGTAGTTCATCAATCTCTCCCTTTGGAATTGATGACAACACAATATGAAATATGCAATATGAAAATGCCATAGAATACCAAACTTGTGTTCTACAACTGCAAAATGTTGTAGCTCTCCTTAGCTTGTATATACAAAATGTTTCAGCATGAAAAAATCACCATGCAAACTCTCCTTGCAGATTTGACTCTTTTGTTCTTGAATTTTCTCTCCCATTATCTATAGAATCTTCTCCCCCTTTAATGAATAGACATTTCATTGAATCTTCTCTCCCTTTGACAACAATGCCAAAAAGGAATATATAACTCTTCAGTAGCCAAAAAATATCCCCAATTTTTAGTGCAGTAGAATAAGTAGCTTGCAGTGTACTAATATGCCTTTGTCAGTCTAGTTCATCTTTGCATCAACATGATTGATATTTTGATTACATGTCGATTGATGCAACCTCCTAGTCATATTAGTGATCGATAGACAAGGGATGAACCCCTAGTCTACTCCTCAAGTACTCAAATGTATCATTTGGTAAGGGTTTAGTGAATATGTTAGCTAGTTGTTCTTTTGACTGTACATATTCCAGTATAACTTGTTTTTATTGTACTTGTTCCCTCAAGTAGTGATATTTGATAGATATATGCTTTATATTTGCTTGCATCACAGGGTTCTTTAAAATATTTATTGCACTAGTATTATCATAATAAATTACTACTAGGTCAGTGATCTCTTCATTCATGCCTTTCAAAAGTTGTTTTATCTATGCAATGTTTGAACAATTTGCAGTAGCAGCAACATAGTCTACTTCTGCAGTTGACTGAGATATGCATCCTTCCTTTTTACTTATCTAAGTAAAAAAAATTTCTGCTATAAAGAATGCTCCACCTGTAGTGCTCTTTCTATCATCAATGTTCCCAGCCCAATCAACATCTGTATAAACTTTTAGTTCAAATTTTACTTCTCTTTTGTACCATAATTCATAATCTTTAGTGTTTTTGAAGTATCTAAAAATTCTCTTTACAACAGTCATATGTGATTCTCTAGTATTAGTAGAAAATCTTGCTACAAATCCAACTGCGTGTGCTATGTATGCTCTAGTGTGTACAACATACATCAAATTTCCAATCATAGATCTGTACAATGTTTGATTTACCTCAGGTGTCTTATCTTCTTTTGTCAATTTGCATCCTGTCACCATAGGCATTCCAACTAGTTTTGATTCTTCCATTCTGAATATCTTTAATACTTCCTTGATGTATTTGGATTGAGTAATGTAGATGCCTTCAGTCTGTTGTAAAATTTGCAAGCCAAGAAAAAATTTGATCTATCCAAACATTGACATTTCAAATTCTTTCCTCATTTTATCAGCAAATGATGTGCATAGGTTATCATTTCCTCCAAATATAATATAATCAACAAAAATTTCAGCAATAAGAGTCTTATCATAATTTCCTCCTTTCAAATACAAATTGTTGTTATCACTTGTTCTAATAAACCAAATATTGATAAGATAGGAGTTTATTCTTTCATACCATGTTGTCGGTGCTTGTTTCAAACCATACAAAATGCTTTGTGTAACTTACATACCATGTTTGTTTGATTAGGATAAAAAAAACCTTCAGGTTGTTCAATGTAAACCTCTTCTTCTAGTATCCCATTCAGAAATGCATATTTAACATCCATCTGATATAATTTGAATCCTTTGTATGCATCGTAGGAAAGTAATATTCTAACTCCTTCAAGTCTAGCAATGCATTTAAACATTTCTCCATAGTCAATAACTTCTTCTTGTACATACCCTTTTCATACTAGTCTTTCTTTGTTTCTGGTTACATCACCATTCTCATTCAATTTGTTTCTAAATATCCATTTGGTGATAATTACATTCTTATCACTCGGTCTTAGTACTAATGTCCATGTTTTTTTTTTGCTATATCTGCTCAATTTATTCATTCATTACAATAATCCATTCTTCATTTTCAAGTGCATCTCTGACATTTTTAGGCTCAAATTCACAGATCAAACATGCGTTATCTTTCAACTTACTTCATGTCATCATGCCAGCTCTCTTATCTCCAATAATATGATTATGTGGTTGATGTCTTCTTACATATTTTGCAAGTATAGGTTCAATTCTTTGTTCTTCATTGTGCTCTCTAGTAGGTTCATTGTGTTCTTGATCATGATCTTCAATTGCAACATTTTCTTGATTGTCGGTTGGTTCCTCTTGTTGCTCGGTAACATTAACCTATTGCATGGTAATGTTAGGTATCTACTCAGGAAAAGTGTCAGGTTATTCAATGTAGACAAATC
This sequence comes from Thuja plicata, assembly GCA_018584345.1. Taxonomy (NCBI): domain Eukaryota; kingdom Viridiplantae; phylum Streptophyta; class Pinopsida; order Cupressales; family Cupressaceae; genus Thuja; species Thuja plicata. The sequence goes on along the minus strand of MU223518.1, from coordinate 1,428,683 downwards.
TACTATAATCTTCTAGTTATTTTATGCTTTCCTAATAATTCTTCTCAGCAAATTCATCAACCCTTATATTTTCACTTTCAATGATCTTTTTATAAGTCTTGTTCAAACATTTATAGGCTTTGTTGTTAGTAGAATATTCAAGAAATATTCCTTCATCACTTTTTGAATCAAATTTCCCATTTCTATCATCTTTCAGAATATAACATCAACTTCCAAATATTCCAAAATAACTCACATTAGGTGTATAGCCATACAATAATTCATAAGGTGTCTTGTTTGTATCTTTCTTCAATTGTACTTGGTTCAGTGTGTATACAATAGTACTTACATCTTCCCTCCAGTATGTTTGTGCAATATTCTTTTCAATCATTAGTTTTCTAGCACAATCCACAATTTATCTATTTCTTCTTTCAACAATTCCATTCTGTTATGGTGTCCTTGGTGTAGAGACCTATCTCTTGTTTCCATACTCATTGCGAAAGTTAGTGAGCTCATCATAAATAAATTCACCTCCTCTATTAGATCTCAAACATTTTAGTTCTCTACCACTTTCTTTTCCCTCTTTAGCTTTGTACCATTTAAACATCTTAAATGCTTCAGATTTTTCTTTCAAGAACATGAGAGTCATCATTCTAGAGTAGTCATCAACAAATAAAATAAAGTATTTGTCACCATAATAAATCTGTGTTCTCATTGGTCCACATAGGTTTGTATGAACTATCTCCAAAATATCATTAGATGAAATTTTTTTCTCTTAAAACTAGATTTTGACATTTTTCCCATTTGACAATTCTTGCACATTACATGGTCAGGTTTAGATAAGCTCAGTAAGCCTCTAACTTTTCTTTTCTTACTAATCTTAACCATGTCAAAATTTACATGACAAAGCCTCTTATTCCATAACCATACATCTTCATTCTTAGCCACGAAACAAGTAGTTTTACCAGTGTCAAGATAGAATAGATTACCTTTTGATTGTTCACCAGTGTTGATCAACTTTCCTGTGTCATCATAGATTCTAGATTTTCTATTTTCAAATGCAACTCGGTGACCTATTTTATTCACCCGTGACTCACTAAACACATTATAATTAATTCCTTCCACCCAATATGCATTCTCACATTTGATTTGATTGTTCAGCAATATAGTACCTTTTCCTTTCACTTGACAAGGTGTATCATTTCCCATTCTAACAGATCCACCATTATAATGCTAAAGAAATTAAGATTTTCCTTTATCTCCAGTCATGTCATGTGTGCAACCACCATCAATAACCCAAATGTCATGATTACTCACTTTAGAAATAAGTGTTGTTTCAACATACCTTTCATCTTCTTTCAAAGCTACAAATACAATCTCAATGTCTTCATCAGCATCAGAATCAATGTCATTATCTTTATCTTTATAAATGTAACAAGCCTTCTTGCCTTTGTCTTTGTAATCTCAATTATTTATTATGTCATACTTTCGGTTTCTTCTATATTCTCAATCATCTTTTTTGTCATTATATCTTTCATTTCTTTCATCATTCTTTTTGTTAGGGCATCTAGAAACAAAGTGTCCAATTTCTTTACAATTAAAGCATATCAAAGGTAGTTTACCTTTATACCTTCCTTTACCTTTGTGCATTCTTCTAACCATTAATGCTTCAAGTTCATCAAGTTCTTTATCATCATTGTCACTGCAACTATTATTTCTTATCATGTGTTTGTTACCAGATTTACTAATTTTTCATAGAAGACATAAATGCAGATTCCATAGTAGGCACAACACTATTGTCAAAATTATTCAGCTCAAAAGAAATCAGTCTACCAACAAGGCTATCAACTGTAATATTATTTCTAGGTTCTGCTCTCATTTCATGTATTACAGAGACTCTTATAGAATAAATAGGCCATAAAGCTCTAAGAATATTACTCACAATAATGTCTTCATCAATAGTTCCACTTGCTCCATGAATAGCATTGACAACTTCCTTGATTCAGTTATTGTATTGTGTTATGCTCTCTCCTTCTTTCATTCTCATGTCATCAAATTTTCCTCACAGACTTTCAGCTTTAGCTCTTTATACATTTGCATCCCCTCAATAAACAAGTGTAATCTTTTCCCACATCTTCTTGGATGATGTACATGTCTTGATATCCTCAAATTCAGCATCAGTAAGTGAAGAAGAAATTTCTACCATCATAGTGTTGTTTTCATGTTTTTCTTTCATCCGAGTAATAGTCAAAGGTTCAGTAGGTAGGATGAATTCATTATCCAAGTATAGTGTTAAGTCATCTCCAATCCTTGATAGGTATAGTCTCGCTCTTCTCTTCCATGTTGAGAAGTTCTCTTTGTTCAGCTTCGCTGCATCTCTCTTATACATCTTGTGATCTTTAGCTTAAGTCTTTTAAAACTTTCCTTCTAAGCACTATATGCTCTGATACCAATTTTTAGATAACTGAGATGAGGGGGTGAATCAGTTACCTCCCAATTATCTTGCAGTCCCAAATTCTCCCAGATGTATATAACAACAATTTCAAACATATAAATCAACTTGGTGAAATATAACTATGATCTCAAACTTATCTTCAAAACTGTATATTAAGTTGTTTAGTCATCTATTGAGTAGAAGTAAATCAATACTATGATTACCGATCAATGTAGCTAAAGTAATGTGTAAAGAAAAATAATAATCCACAACAATCATACACGTTAACACATATATTTTTAACGTGGAAACCCTGCTAAGGAAAAAAACCACCTGGGGCTAGTAACCAAAAATATTTCACTCATCTAAAGTGAGCTCGATTAAGAGAAAATCCTGTTAAAGGTTACAATGCACACTGTTAAATGTGACCTAGTTAAAGGATTTAAAACTAACAATTATCTCTTGACCAATCATTCACTATGCGGTCAACAAGAAAAATAATCAACATTCATTTGAATGTCATAATAAAGACTTTCACATCTTACTCAGTTAAGAGATCTATCTATAACAATGGTTAAACTGATACAGTAATGATTTGATTCAAATAGAACTCTATTTGAATATTTTTAGATCTATGCTAAGTACATAATACCTCTGATCAATTTTTCACTTCATTTCATTTGATTCTTCATCCTCTGTTCTACTCTGTTAATGATCTTTCCTTTGTTGCTCGGTCTTGTCTACAAAAATGCTCAGTTCTGTCTTTAACCAGTTTGATCAGTCATGCAAGGAATTTGCATGTGTGCACATCATAGCATCATGATTCATAATGAATATGTTGTCTCTAATATAGACATCATAACTCATTTAATTTCCATCCTTTATATTTTGTTGCTTAATCTCCAACATTGGTTTTGCCGCCTAAACCTTCCTCGATAGTTGTGTCAAAAATACATTTCAATCTTCATCGTCCAATCTTCCTTGAATTTTCATAGCTATTTGATCATCATAATAAATATTATCATTTACCTAAGAATCATCAATGTGTCAACTCATCATTTTAGTCATCCTCAGTTTGATTAAGTTGGTCAGTCAATACTGTGATGTGTCAGTGATCCCTAGCTTGGTTAACAATGTGCTTAGTATACACTGTATTTACTTGATGTTCACTGTTACTTAGTGTATACAAAAATCTTTAATTATTGACCACATAAACTTTGTTTTTTCTAGATCTTTAATCCATAATAGATGTTTGTTACCATAATGACACTCAAATAAGTTCTCATCAATGAAAATACATTAACTGATTAATGTCTATCTTCACATCTGTAACTTGGTTGACCATCAACAAAATGACTTCAAACATACAATATGTTTTAGTTCATCATTCATCCTCTCCCAATTTGAGATTGTATTTAACCCCTTGTTATCCTCTCATTCTGAATGTTTGTCCATCATGTAAGGGTTGTTCCCCTTAACCTTTCTTTATCCAACTTCACCTTCTTCTCCTCTTCTACATCCTCAAGATCAAAGTAGTTCTCAAGTGCTTGTACCCATCCAAGAACTTCTTCAATGTCCATCCTTCCTTGGTAGTTTGGCAAGTCAACATGCCCCTTTCCACCATTTCCTTGTACTGCTCTAATCAATCTCATGAACCTACTCTCCTCAGGATCATTTATTCCTTATGACCCCTATCCTCATTGTACTCTTCTTCTCCTTCATGGTTTTCTTCATGAACCTCCCCTCTCCTAAGTTATCTTCTCTCTTTTTCTAGTGCTTATATCCTCTTTGTCAATTTTAATCTCTCCCTTCTCAACTATCTTTCTTCTCTTTCCATTGCTGCTTCTAAATCTCTCCTTTCCCTCTTCTCATTCTCAAGGGCTTCCCTCAATTCCTCTATCTCCCTTTCCATTTGATTATTAGGTTCCATACCTTAAAAATTTCCTTTCTTCTACTCCAAAAAATATCTACTTATGAGCTCTAATTCCAATTTATGTAGAGGTATATGGTGGTTTTCTTGAATTAATCATGTTTGGTCTTCTAAGGTGTCCTACACCCAATGACCAAGTGCCCAAAAGGCCTTCTACCTATCAATATGAATTACCCCACTCCCTTACTATTTATAAGGGTTAAATATTCATCAAAATACCCCTCCAAAAATGTTCAATTGGTTCTTAGAGTCCCACTCAAAGATCTTATCACCAATCCAACTTATAAGCCTTCAATCCTTGTAGCCCTATTCAGGGAGTACAATCAAATTAACTTTTTAATTTCCCAAAAATACCCCCCAAAAATTATAGATTTAGACACCCATTTCCATCTTACACAACATATGTCAGGATGAGGTTTTATTGTTTTGGAAAGTATCTCTCAAACCTTGTTGTTTCCACTAGCCCAAACCCTCAAATAGGCCTCCATTTAAAAAGGAACTACAAAAAGGACTTAAACCCAGACAATGCAACTTTCCATAGTCACTATATATGTCCTAAAACAAAGGAATATTCCATTATTTTTCTTCAATGTCTTGTCTAAGCATTGTATCCACCATACCCTCCTCAAATTGCTTCCAAAACTAGGGCCTCCTAGTTATGATTCTTCCACTCACTTTCACGACCCCAACCAAGGTTATTCACCATGTATTTGACATGGAAATACACTATATCCAAGAAAATTTCCCTCTTATTAAGGGAAAACTCCTTCTGCTACACCCTAGCTAGCAAATTCATCAAATTTCCACTCAATCACTCGGTGATCACCCACTTCTCTAACTTCATCTACACATTTTCATGTTATATTTATAATATAAATGTTAAATAATAACTATTCCATGAGAAAAATATTAGAATATTCATGGAATGGATATCTTCATAGACAAAACCAAACTGCTATTGTAAAAATAGTGAATTCAAAAGACTATCAGCACTAAAATATGTAAAATTGAGATAAGTGGATTCTTAAAACATTCAAAATGGTTCATAAAAAAGATATGGATGTACTCAAAGAATGAAAAAAACATATTAGTCACTATGAATCTCAACCAATGCAATGAAGCATTAACACTTTCATAATTTCTGAGTTTTATTGTTCTTTTTGTTGGGACTGAAAGAAGCAGTAAGGTTTTTTGAAGTACCATGTTAAAATTTCACATTTTGACCCCCTAAAGTGCTTTTTGAGCCTATTTTCCCTGATGATATTCTGAGGTCTACCATGCATGTAAGGTTCTCATCACTCTTGTTTAGGCATATGAAGACATCCCTGTTTGTCAATTTCAAGTTTTGAGTTATTTCGTGATGTCTTGTTTTAGGCACTTGTCAAAATCTGCACTTATGCCTAAGTGTCAATCTATTGTAATAGGCCTAGTTTGCCTTTGAATATTTTACACCCAGTAATGTGTCATGGCCTGCCACTTTGGGGATGTTTAGTATGCATATCAAAGAACCTATGTTTCAAATCCCAAGTCATTTCGATATGTTTTGACTAGGTTTCAAACCCCTCAAAGTTGGTAGTTTACTGTTGTCATGCATTGTGTAATTGATCCAAATTCTGAGTAGCCCTGTTTGACTGAATGTAACTTTTGACCTAGTGACCTAATTGAAAAAATTCCTCTTGTACTCCATTTCAGAGGTCAAATATTTCTTAATCTTCCGTCTTTAGGTCATGACAAGTCCATTTGGTCAGTTTGCTAAGCCCATTCCATTTGCAGTTTCTATCAATTTGCTAAACTGTCAAATGAAGATTTGTGAATGACCTACTTTGAGGTCTTACAATTTTATCCCCGGTAGAGTCACCATTTTGTTATCTCTTTTTCTTTTATGAATCACAGTGCTTGAAATGACTACTTGAACACTATGCCTTCTAATACTGATTCAGGTACAAGAAAAGCCTAATTGCTAAGGATTGGATAAGATCCTTCTTCATTTTTGAGCTCCACATATACTCAGGCAGGTTTTACCTCTTAATGATTATTGATTACATAATATATATAAAAGTGGACACTGATTTGCTATGTATCTTTGTTAAACCAACTTATGAAACACCTTTCAAATGATCAAGCACAACCAAATGAAAAGCTTAACCAGACAAACTATGACTGTAAATATAGTGACAACCAGTGATATAAGGACTTTCATCCTTCTTCCTTTTATCAAGAAAATGTATGTTTAGTTGATTGTATTGAGGAATACAGTCCATTTTAGTGATTCCTTAGAGAGAAAATCAACTAGGTTATCCCTCCTTAAAAGGAAGAAGGATGAAAGTCCTTATATCACTGGTTGTCGCTATATTTACAGTCATAGTTTGTTTGGTTAAGCTTTTCATTTGGTTGTGCTTGATCATTTGAAAGATGTTTCATAAGTTGGTTTAACAAAGATACATAGCAAATTAGTGTCCACTTTTATATATACTATGTAATCAGTAATCATTAAGAGGTAAAACTTGCCTGAGTATATGTAGAGCTCAAAACGAAGAAGGATCTTATCCAATCCTTAGCAATTAGGCTTTTCTTGTACCTGAATTAGTATTAGGAGGCATAGTGTTCAAGTAGTCATTTCAAGCACTGTGATTCATACAAGAAAAATCCCTAACAAAATGGTGACTTTGTTTAAATTTGAAGAATCCTGGTTGTTTTGTGCCAGTGTAATTTCTGATTGTCAGTTGTTATTTGATGTTTAAGATCAGGAAGTTTAAGACGTTTCTTTCCTTGCTGGTTGAATCGATATCTGAATCTGATTTCAAGAAAGAGTGTCAAGAAAAAGAATCTAAAATTTGTTTAGATCTCTATGTGTGAATAGCTTGGAAGTGGTTTTTATTTGCAGCAAAAGGAAGAAAAATACTGTGTGACTTTGCTGGTTAGAATGAACCTAAAATTGAAAAGAATTTGGCAAATAGCTTTTGTTGTTTGAAAATTCTCCTCTGCAAGGAGATGGCGACTCTACGAAGAAAGAACTTGATGAAGCTACACAAAAGGCTCTAAATCCGCAGTGTTTCAAGTCAAGAAGCAAAAAGAGTAGCTGCTGCAAATTTCATCCAGGTAATCCTCTTATTTGTTGAAAAGAAAAGTCCCTTCATAGGTGAATGAGTCACTAAGAAAAGGGAAAGAGATTGAAATTTTTGTCATATTTCTGGGTTGAGATTTTTCAGTTATTAAAATCAGAAATATGTTGTGGTTTCATGAAAGAGATGATGGTTTTGAAATCAGATAGAAATCTTTTTCAAGAATGGAATGTATTGTTGAATAAATAGTTCAAATGGAAATTCCAACTCTCATGGAGCAAGATATGTTTGCTAGGTCTGAAATTTGTGAGCAAGATTTTGAAATTGCTAGTAGAAAAGTGAATATTGCATTAATAGATAAAAAGATCCAAGAAAAGGCCCTATTGATTTTGAGAGAAAGGGTAAGAGATAGAAAAAAGGAATCAAAATATTCATTTTATCAAAGGTTTTCTAGTGCAGTTGATAAGCTTATAGCTAATATTGACTTTGCAAAATTAGAGTGGGTGCAATTATTTCTATTGCTGTGTGTGCCAAAATCACTTGATTGGTCAGTATCTCTTAGAGAAGAGGCATCTGAACATGTTAAAAGATGGATTGATGAAATTGAGAAATATGAACTTGAAAGTATAGATGATGCTGAATCTAGTTCTTATGAAGATGGTGCTGAATCTAGATCTTATAATGATGATGTTGAATCTTATTATATTGATGATGAAGTAGATGAACATCAGATTGATGAAGATGAATCTTTAGTAAATAATTTTTCCTTTTGGTCTGTAGATTTGTCTTCTATTCAGCACAATAATGCAAAATTATTGTTTCAACTTAAGGAAGACTTTAATGGGCACCAAGAGAGTGATTATGACATAGATAGAAGTTGCTACAGTGATTTTCTTGCACAAAAGGACATGAGCCACAAAGTTTCAGTCCTTGTTTCAAACAAGGAAGATTGTTTTCAATTCATGTCATTAAATGGGGGTGTCCAAGGAAGCATTTGTGAGGAATTTGTAGAAGAAAGGGATAAAGAGTTGTCAAATTTTGAAAGTGGATGTGCATATGATGTCCCAACACCAAAACCTTTTCATATAGCTAATTATTTTGATGAGATCATTGAGGATTTTCTTTTACAAAATGATAGCTATAGTTGTGCTTCTTCTCAAATTCATAGCAATGATGATTGTTCAACTCATAATGATGTTGATTCAGAATGTTCCATCCTTGGTGATGGTTACGATTTAGAAATTGATGATGGGTTTATTGAAGTTTCTAACTCACTCTTTGATGATGAGATAGATGTGAATCAGCCAATGCTTTGCTATCCTGATTTTGAAAAAGTTTCCCATGTATTTTCTAATCCTTTGTATGAGGACATGGTTGAAAATTCAGTTGATCTGAATAATATATCAGATTATGAAAACAATAACTATGGGAGCCATGATGAAATGACTGATTCAGTTTCCTTTCACTCTAGTCAATCTTCCTCGAATGTCAATCTTGAAATTTATTACAGTCTGAAAATGAATGAAATTTTTCATGGTGAACTAAATATGAAATCAGAGATTATGGTTCATCATGCTTCCCTTGATTCTTTGCATGATACATATGAGGTTGAATATGAAAATTCTTTCTTTGATATCCAGGCATGTATTGGAGTGAATCATTATGTTTCCAGCCATGAGAGTGAGATAAAATGTTTATTGTTTTAGAAAGATAGTGATCTTCAAGGATGTGATGGTGTGATATCACATAGTGATCAACATATGCAGAGATTCAATGCTTTTTCTTTTCCAAGTGAAGGTGAGTTTGCTGATTACTTTTTGTTTGACATGTTGAAGATTCAGGGCAGCATTTTTGATCAAGTGAATGGATATGATAGCCTCAATTTACCTTGGATGTTTGGAGATGAAAATCATATGTTTGACAGAGGTAAGAGATGAACCCTATTTTGGGGCTTTGGGCCTTTGTAAATAAGCTTCTTTTTTGTATAGTTTCTTTCTTTCCCTTTCAGTCGTGTGGTGTGTTTCCTTTCAGTAAAGGGGTTCCCTATTTTTGGAGAAGAAAGTTTCAAAGGAGAAGAGAGAGAAAGTGAAAGGAGAAAGTTTGATTTGAAGTTTTGAATGTTCTACTATACCAAGAGATTCTGAAGTCCTCTACATGCCCACATGGGGCACGCGTCCATAGTCAGAGCCACTGTTGGGACTGAAAAAAGCAGTAAGGTTTTTTGAAGTACCATGTTAAAATTTCACATTTTGACCCCCTAAAGTGCTTTTTGAGCCTATTTGCCTTGATGAGATTTTGAGGTCTACCATGCATGTAAGGTTCTCAACACTCTTTTTTAGGCATATGAAGACATCCATGTTCATCAATTTCAATTTTTGAGTTATTTCATGATGTCTTGTTTTAGGCACTTGTCAAAATCTGCATTTATGCCTAAGTGTCAATCTGTTGTAATAGGCCTATTTTGCCTTTGAATATCTTGCACCCAGTAATGTGTCATGGCCCACCACATTGGGGATGTTTAGTATGCATATCAAAGAACCGATGTTTCAAATCCCAAGTCATTTTGATATGTTTTGACTAGGTTTCAAACCCCTCAAAGTTGGTAGTTTACTGTTGTCATGCATTACGTAATTGATCAAAATTTTGAGTAGCCCTGTTTGATTGACTGTAACTTTTGACCTAGTGACCTAATTGAAAAAATTCCTCTTGTACTCCATTGCAAAGGTCAAATATTTCTTAATCTTCTGTCTTCAGGTCATGACAAGTCCATTTCGTAAGTTTGCTAAGCCCATTCCATTTGTAGTTTCAATCAATTTGCTAAACTGTCAAATGCAGATTTCTGAATGACCTACTTTGAGGTCTTACAATTTTATCCCCAGTAGAGTCACCATTTTTTTATCTATTTTTATTGTAGGAATCAATTAAAACAACAATAAGTGCCTGACCCTCTATTCCCAACTCAGATTCATACATGAACAAGGCTAATTAACAAGGATGAAAATCCTTCTTCACTTCAGGCTCCACAGACCCAGGTGGGTGTACCTATCTTCAGATTCACTGCTTAACAATAAACCTTATAGTGGATTAAGGACATTCATCCTTCTTCTTTTTAAATTCCTTGGACTTAGGAAGGATAACCTTATGATTCACTCTTCAAGGAATTAGCAAGATGAATTGCATCCTTTGAATACAATCAAACATGAATACTCTCAGAAACAAAAATGTAAAGATTTAATTTGATTTAAAATTGATGATGAGAAATGCTTATCAGAATTCAGGCTAGTGCCTAATCCTGGGAAAAGAGTCCAATGAGACATAAATCCATAGAAAACTAATTAATAAGAACACAGACAAGATCCCAGATAGAGTGCCTTACAAACTATCTTTTCACTTTCACATCTATCTATCAGATTTTCATATACTAATACCCTACCCTCTGGAATTGCTCACAAGACTGACTCCTTCCTTGAAGGAAGCTCATAAGTAACTACATGGATAACTTATAAGCCCAGTCATTAATGTATGTTTCAATTAAAAACACAGATGGGAGCGTTGAAATGAGGTATGAACATCCATCAATACAGAACATGGAAGCACACACTCGACATGAGTAATTTTGCCTCAAAGACATGTGGTCTCAAGGCTATGTATAGAGTTAAAAATGTCTTCTTGCCACATAATCCATCATAGTCTGTCCATGAAGTTGAAAGGAGGCTGTGCGATTGCAGTTTAATATATTGTAATCTTTTGAAACTCTCATGCAAGTAAATTAGCAGTTTTTGCAGATTCAAAAGGTGGAAAACTTTAAAATGAGAAAACAGAAATTAAAAGCTCTAGGATTGAATTTGCAAGGGAAAAGAGCACAGATAATTCATATTATTTCAAAGGTTTTGAGTGGTAAGACTTAGGAAATAAAATTGAAACAAAATCATAGTATCAATGATTAATACCCACATACAACTAAGTTTAGTTAATTAGCACAGGGCTTCAAATGATGGAGAGAGCTGGTTTCTATTCATTAATCCCTTCAAGCTAAAGAGAGTGTGAGACTCTTGTGCTTGGTTTATCAGATCATTATATTGGGAATATTTTTGAGTCTCCCTACTTTTTGGATAGCTGCTATTGTGCTAGCTAAAGTATATGTGTTCTATTCCTATTTTTGAAATGTCTGAGATATCTATTGCAGAGAGAATCATGGATGTGGCTGAAAATGTGTTATTTTTAGTCAAAGGGTATTCCTTTCATGAAAACACATCATACGGAATAGAATTTGGTATTTACTCTCTTATACAAGCAGCAAGAGAAATTTGTTTGAAGTTGATAAAAGAAGAGTAAGGAATTTATGTAATCTTTGAAAAAGGAATTGAAGAAGAGACACCATCTCATGAACATAGATGATTGCAGGATATGTTTAAAACATATTTGTTGATAAAGCTTTCAAAACTTTCTAGCAATGCAATCCACGGGTGTAAATTCATTCCTCTGTGCAAGAGTCCAAGGAAACAACACATGGGAACAACGTTTCAAACTAATGTGATTTGCTGGTGTAAAGCAGATTCAACAACTTTGCCAGCATCCTCCCTACCTATTTTCATCATCCTCATAACCAATACAAAACATAGAAGTGTAGACAGGGTGCGTGAATTGTTTGTAAGGCTTTAGAAACTTTCAAGCAAATGCAATTCGTAGGTGTAGAAGCCAAGTTCTACAACCCCAGCCAACGCAACACAATAACACATGGAAGAAACTTTCAAGCAATACAAGAATGATATGAAGTTAATGGAGGAAAAAACAGTGCGTGGAGGATGTAAGGTTTCTTAGAAGTTCAAAGGTGAACTTGTGCAGCATGTTGATGTCTTACATAGGAGGCAGGAGTATTGCATAGGAAGCTGGCAGCTTGGTGAGCACAAGAACTGTGTTTGTAAAACTTAAGGATTTTAGTCCCACATTGGTGGGCTAGGATATACTTTTAAGTTTAAGTAGAAAAATACATAAATGATATGTAAAGAAAGAGCTATAGGCTATATTGTGGGCCTCTTGGCCGACCGGCTGGAAGGCTAAGAACTCGCGGTGGGCCCCATAATAATTTTGGGCAAAAATGCATAATAGAATCTTAAAATTTCAAAATAATTATCCCACATGTATGCCACAAGGGGATTTCAAAATCCATATAAGCAAAACCACACAGTATGCTTCATGAAGAGAAAGAGTTCACTATGCAAGTGCGTGTAGGAGGCTGAGCACCTTGAAAATTGTGCCCAGTGGAATAACGCCCAAATTTTGGTAGGACCCGCAATGATGACATGGAAGACAAGTGGCACCCAATGGATTAGTCAGTGAATCAGAGGATGCCATGTGGTGCCCAGTAGGTGCCAAGTGGTGCAAGTCAAATGTAGTTCAGAGGCACCAATCAAAAATTGACATGTGGCACTAAGTGGACCTGCAGACCAATTAGAGGGTGACACTTGGTGCATTCTAGTGAGATGTGTAGATTTCATAATATTTTTATTTTGAAATTCTTTCAACAAATGGGTTAACCAGTGAGCATCTTCCACAAGATCCAAAGTTAGGCTTAATGGCTTAATGGAAAGATGCACACTATCTAACCATTAAGCCATTAAGCCCTTGCGCAAGTGTCACATGTTGGTGCATCCTGGAGAAATAATGAATTAATGGAAATATTCAATTAAATCCATCAAAAATGGCAATGGGTTAACTAGTGTGCAACTTCATCAAGATCTAAGGGTTTGGTTAATGGCTTAATGAAAAGATGCACACTATCTAACCATTAAGCAATTAAGCCCTTGTGACAAGTGTCACATTTTGGTGCATTTTGAGAAATTAATGAATTAGTTGAAATATTTGGTTAAATCCATCACAAAAAGAAGTGGGTTAAAAGGTTAGCATCTTCAACAAGATCCAAGGGCTCGCTTAATGGCTTAATGGAAAGATGCTCACCATCTAACCACTAAGCCATTAAGCCTTGGTGACAAGTGTCACAATGAGACAAAATCTAGAAAAGGGGAAATATTTAAGTTAAATTTGTCTCATTTCAATAGCTCAACTATTGAAAAATAATTAAATTCAATTGCAAATATTTCAAACTTCAAAACTGAATATGCATGGGAAGGCAAACTGGAATTAAAAATTCAGAGGGAAAATCTTGTCCAACCTATGAAGTATTATATGTTGCTAGAAAGGTCTTTGAATGAAGAAGATTATTTTGCAGACCAATTGAAGGAAAATCAAATCAGATTTTTGCATTTTCTATTTGAACAATTGCAGATATTTTCTGAGGACAGACATGTGTCAGTGATGAATTTTGTTTTTTCTTTCTCCTATATCTGGTTTTTTTTTCTCCATTGTAACAGAGGATGGTGAATTCACAGCTACATAGAAGACATCAGATTATGGTTTAATTTTGAAGCTTTGTGCCTTTTGAATGTTTTTGAAGCAGAATGCCATTAATAAAATACAGTGGAATCTCCAGTTTCAGATCTGTGATGTCTTTTTGTATTTTTGTTCATGCTCTTGTATGTTTGGTCTGTAAGGAATTCTAAACATGCTGGTTATAAGGTAACTATGTTGTTACTTATGAGCTTCCTTCAAGGAAGGATTCAGTCTTGTGAGTAATCCCAGAGGGTAGGGTATTAGTATGAAAATCTGATAGACAGATGTGAAAGTGAAAAGATAGTTTGTAAGGCACTCTATCTGGGATCTTGTCTGTGTTCTTATTAATTGGGTTTCTGTTGATTTACATCTCATTGGAATCTTTGCCCATGATTAGGCACTGGTCTAAGTTCTAAAAAGTAGTTCTCATCATCAATTCAAATATTAAAATCTTTACTTTCTATTATTAAGAACATGTATGTTTAGTTGATTGTATTGAGGAATACAGTCCATTTTAGTGATTCCTTAGAGAGCGAATCAACTAGGTTATCCCTCCTTAAAAGGAAGAAGGATGAAAGTCCTTATATCATTGGTTGTTGCTATATTTACAGTCATAGTTTGTCTGGTTAAGATTTTCATTTGGTTGTGCTTGATCATTTGAAAGGTGTTTCATAAGTTGGTTTAACAAAGATACATAGCAAATCAGTGTCCACTTTTATATATACTGTGTAATCAGTAATCATTAAGAGGTAAAACCTGCCTGAGTATATGTGGAGCTCAAAACGAAGAAGGATCTTATCCAATCCTTAACAATTAGGCTTTTCTTGTACCTGAATCAATATTAGGAGGCATAGTGTTCAAGTAGTCATTTCAAGCACTGTGATTCATACAAGAAAAATCCCTAACACTTTTGATGTTACAATCCGTACATAGGCATTCTCTATGCCATACAATAAAGATATTCTTCTTTATATACCTCCTCCCAACTTCTAAAACCAATTTGGATCGATTGGATAGATTTGTTAAGGTTTAAAATCATCTAAAACTAAATTCCCTCCAAAATCCCACTTAGCCATTGTTATTTGAATTTTTGAATTTTCAAATTGACAAAATGACTTAACTCTTCAAAAATACTATAACTAATGCCATCTAATGACTTCAAATGCCTTATCAAAAATTCCTACAACCCTCTAGACTCTCTAGACATCAAATTACTATTACATCCATGATCTAGTTCTAAGGTCCTTACCAAGACCTTCTGGACCAATTACAAACTTATTACATTTATTGCCCCTAAATGCCATAATGGGCTTTAATGCATTATAATTTATAATATTTTCCTTCAATGGATTCATGTGATGTTCATGATTCCTTGATGTATTCATGCCATCCTCTGTCTTCCTTAGTGCCCCTTCACCACCAATTAATAACACAAACAAGAGAGATAAAATGGATAATAATAAATTGTATTCTTATCAATATAATAAATATAAAAAGAATATTAATAGATGAGTAACTGAACTCAATTAATTTACATTATAGATGTGTTTTCTTAAATAGGAAAGGAAATAAGAGTACATAATAAGGTGAAGATAGCTTATCACCCATAAAAGGTGGAATCACATGTCCACCAAAGATAGATCATCCTCAATTATCCATTGAAGTATGTGAAACAATGTGAGGATGATAAGTGATAAATGCACTAAAGGTGGAGACAACACATAAAGTGGAAATGTGATAACAACTATCACCACCTAAAGTGGAATTTCTCCTGTACCATGTGCTAAAATAGGATGCAAACTCCTAAGTGTCTCATGCACAAACTACTATGAATGCATTATCCTAAGTAAGATTAAGTAAAGTGTAATTAAGAATATCAAATTACACCAACAAAAAGAAGTCTGCAAAGGGGTCTAGGATAGGAGAATCATTCCTTAAGGAAAGTTTTGTCTCTGAAAGGGATACATTGAATAATGCAAATGGAATGTAATATATTGTAAAGATAAACCAAAGGAAAACATTGTCTCCTTATCCATCCACATAATACATAGCATAGAATCATTGTGTATGTGTGTACAAGATGTGAAATAAAGGGTGGAGTGTATTCCCCCACATTAAATAAATTAAAAATACCTTAACAGTAGAAATGCCTTTAACAGAGCATACATGCACCCACAATAGACATTTTCTAATATGAGATGCCCCTAAGAAAGGACAAACCAAGGGAAATGAAATGCATGAAAAAGAGAAAAAAGGGATCTACTAAGACTAGAGTCAATATGATCATATGATAACTCATGTATATCTAAATTATATCAAAATGAATTGACAGTATCCCCCAAAGCTAGCAAAACAAAAAGAAAAAATGGAAGAATATCACATAGGAGATATGAAGGAGAGTCTTTTTTGGGTTAGCAACTCTCAAGAGGCACAACTCTAACAAGGAACATGGTCTAATTGTTGGTTTGTGGTGATTGATCAGGATAGTACTATACACTTTTTGTGATTCCTGGGGTTCGAGGCAATGCCCCCCAAAATTTTGTGGGTTAACTCATCAATCATTTTTTGTTAACTTGTCAACAATTTCCCTAGATTAAATCATCAATAATTTCCCTAGGTTAAATTGTCAAGAAATGTTTAGAGTTAGGGTTTTTCTATAAGAAAAATGTGTTAGGGTTATGGCTTGGTAGAGTGAAAAAGTATTGTAACATTTCATAGTGGTATTGAGCTGCATGGGATCATTGGTTGTAATCGATTGAAATTATTGGATAATAAGATCAGACTCTTTTTTTGGTGGACATATCCCAAGATTGGGTGAACCATGTTAAATTATATGTGCCTTAATTCTATGTGTATTTCTATTCCTCTATTTTCTAATTATATTTGCATTTAAGTGTTAATACATATGTCTTCTAATCCTAACAAGTGGTATCAGAGCTATTTATATTGCGTTATTCTTTGTAGGAAGATCTCACGATTGAGTGGGAGTCTCATGGTTGAGTGGTAGTAATAGAAGACAAGGGTAAGTTGAAGGTCGAGAAGTTAAATGGCAGAACTTTTAGTTATGGAAAATATGAATGGAGGACTATCTCTATTAGAAGGATTTATGGCGCCCATTAGAAGGAATAAGAAAGAAAATCACAACTATGTCTCAAGAGGATTGGGATATTTTGGATAGAAAGGCACCTAGTAGTATTCATTTATGCCTAACATAATGGGTGGCATTTAGTATTAAAAAAGTGAAGATGACTAAACAATTGATGGAAACCCTAGAAAATTTATATGAAAAGCCTTCTGCTTTGAATAAGGTATTTCTTATGAAGCATTTATCTAATATGAGAATGGTAGAAGGTGGTTCAGTTGTTGATCATTTAAATAAGTTTAATATGGTTACTAGTCAATTATCCTCTATTAATGTCAATTTTGGTGAAGAAATTAGGACTCTTTTGATTATGTGTTCTTTGCCTAAAAGATGGAATGGATTGGTAATGGTTGTTAGTAATTCTATTTCTGGTTCAACTACCCTAAAATTTGATGATGTTGTTGGTGTTATTATGAGTGAGGAAATTCATAGGAAAAACTCAGGTGGATCCACATTAGGTAGTACCTTGAATGCAAAAAATAGAGGTGGATCAAAGGAGAGAGGAAACAATTCTAGAAGTCATGGGAAATCACAAGAAAAATTGAAGGGAAAAAGGTCTCAATCTAGAGGACCAAATTATTTCTAGTACTATGGTAAACCAGGTGATAGGAAGAAATATTGTTGGTCTTGGAAGAATAAAGAAGGAAAAAAAACAAGAAGGCAATAAGGAGGAAAATGTGGCAAGTAATAAAATTGAAGAAGATGTTTTGATTCTTTCCCTAGAAAATGTCGATGATTCATGGGTTTTAGACTCAGGTGCCTCATTTCATGCTACATCCGATAGGAGTTATTCTCTTGATTATGTCCAAGGGGAGTTTGGGATGGTTTTTTTGGGAGATAATGAACCTTGTCAGATTGTTGGGAAGGGAAGAATTATGGGTTTTAGACTCAGGTGCCTCATTTCATGCTACATCCAATAGGAGTTATTCTCTTGATTATGTCCAAGGGGAGTTTGGGATGGTTTATTTGGGAGATAATGAACCTTGTCAGATTGTTGGGAATGGAAGAATTAAGATTAAGTTGTAGAATGAGAATCATTGGCTACTACAAGAGGTAAGGCATCTTCCAAGACTGAGTAGGAATTTAATCTCAGCAGGGTAGTTAGGTGATGAAGGTTGCACAACCACTTTTAATGATAAAAATTAGAAGGTATAAAAATGTTCCCTTGTGGTTGAAAAAGGTGTTAAAGTAGTTAACTTATATCTTTGTACATGTCCTATTGTTCCTTCTACTTTATTTGTTGTAGAGAAAATTCAATGTTCTGGAACACTTGTTGCAGTTTAGCAGGCATAACAACTAACAACTGCTTTGGATTGCAAAAAAACACTATGACACAACATACTTTGGCACATGAGGGAAAAATGTATGATATTAATTCATTCAAATAAATTTTTACCACGTCTGAAATGTGTCAGTATAGAGTTTTGTGAGAGTTGTGTGTATGGAAAACAAAAGAGAGTTAGTTTTATAAGGGGTGGGAAGGAAAAGAAAGATGAGAAATTGGATCTTGTGCATAAAGATGTATGGGGACTAGCTCAGGTATCTTCCCTTTGTGGACCTCTGTATTATGTTACATTCATCAATTATGCAACTAGGAAAGTATGGATTTATTTCCTTAGGCCTAAATTTGATGTATTTAAAACTTTTAAAAAATAGAAAAGCGTGGTTGAGAATAAGACTGGTAAAATACTAAAATTTCTCAAATCTGATAATGGTGGTGATTATTGTAGAAAATAATTTTAATTTTATTATTCCTTTAATGGTATTCATAGGAAGAAAATAGTTCGAAGGACTCCACAAGAAAACGGAGTAGTTGAATGCATAAATAGGACAATAATGGAGTGTGTGTGGACTATGAGGTTTCATGTTGGCTGCCCTTGAACATGTGGGTAGAGGCTATAAACAGTGGTTTGTATTTAATTAATAGAGGTCCCTCTACTCCTTTGGGTTGTGGTATTCCAGAGGAAGAATGGACAGGTAAGAAGGTGAGTTATTCTTTTCTTTGAACCTTTGGTTGTGAATCATTTGCACATTAAGATTTTGAAAATAGAACCAATATGGAAGCTAAATCAAAGAAATATGTATTTATTGGATATGGAAATGATGAATTTGGATATAGACTTTGGGATTTTGAGAATCATAAAATTGCAAGAATAAGGGATGTCATATTCAATGAGAAAGTGTTGTACAAAGACCAGTTGCAACAACATGAGAAGAAAGAAAATGATTATGTAGTGCTAGATGATATTCTTAAAGATGAAATTATAGTGGTTCCTCATGCTCCACAACAATAAAAACAACAAAATACTACATACAATCCTCAAGGATAAGTAGACCTCCTGACAGGTTCTCTCCCTCTTTGTATTCTATTTTATTAATTGATGTTGTAAACCAGAATATTATGATGAAGCTATGAAAATGAATACCAAGGTTGTATGGGAAGATGGAATGATAGAAGCAATGGACTCCTTGTTGAAAAATTAGACTTGAGAATTATACAAGTTGCCTACAAGAAAAAAGGCTTTACAAAACAAATGGGTTTATAGGTTGAAAGAGGAAGATAGAAGTAAGAAAAGATTAAAATCCAGGTTAGTTGTAAAGGAATTTGCACAAAAAAGGCATTGATTTTTTTGAATTTTTTTTTCTGATTATTAAGATGAATTCTATTCATATTGTTTTAAGTATTGTGGCTGCTAAAGATTTGCATTTGGAATAGTTAGATGTGAAAACTACCTTTCTCCATG
This sequence comes from Thuja plicata, assembly GCA_018584345.1. NCBI lineage: Eukaryota > Viridiplantae > Streptophyta > Pinopsida > Cupressales > Cupressaceae > Thuja > Thuja plicata. Next base: position 1,409,002 of record MU223518.1, on the reverse strand, counting down.
GTGATTTTGAGGAGGAGATATATATGGAGCAACCCAAAGGATTTGAGGTCAAAGGTAAGGAGAAGTTAGTGTGCATATTAAAGAAGAGTTTAGATGGGTTGAAACAAGCACCTCAGTAATGGTACTTAAAATTTGATAGTTTTATGGTTGAGCATGCATTTAGCAGGTGTAATTCTGACCATTGTGTTTATTTTAAGAGGTTGGATAATGAAAATTACATTATTTCATGTCTATATGTTGATGGCATGCTTGTAGAAGGATCTAACATGGATCACATAAGAGAGTTAGAACAACAACTAGCAAACTCATTTTCTATGAAGGATTTGGGGGCAGAAAAAAAAATCCTTGGTATGAAAATTTGCAGAGATAGGCACAACAAAAATTGACTCTATCTATGGTTGATTATGTTGAAAAGGTGTTGCAGAGATTCTACATGGAGGATGAAAATGTTGTTAGCACACATTTTCCTATTCATTTAAAATTTACTAAGGAGATGTGTCAAAAGACACAAGAGGAGGAGGAAAAAAATTTCAAGGTATCCTATGCTTCAACTATAGGCAATTTGATGTATGTCATGGTATGCACTAGACCTGATATTTTACATGTTGTAGGAGTTGTTAATAGGTATAGGAGTCATCCTAGAGTTGAGCATTGGAATGTAGTAAAATGGATTCTTAGATGCTTGAGAGGTCCATATAGAAAATGTTTATGTTATGGAGGCTCTACTATTGATTTAAAAGGCTATATTGACTCATATTTGGTAGGAGACATTGATACCATACATAGTACAATAGCACATGTTTTTAGTGTCAATGAGGCAGCGGTGAGTTGGATCTCTAGTTTACAAAAGGTGGTTTATTTATCCACCACAGAGGTAGAATATGTAGTTGCAACATAAGAAAGAAAGGAGATGATATGTCTACAATATTTCATGGAAGAATTGTGCAAACTGGAGGTTAATAATTATTTGTATACAGACAATTAGAGTGCCATTCATCTTGCAAAGAATTCTTCTATGCACTCAAAGACAAAAAAAACCATACAATTGAGGTATCACTTTATTCGGTCGGTATTGGATGATGGAAGGTTAAGGCTACAAAAAATATGTACATATGAAAATCTAGCAGATATGTTTATGAAGGAAATGACAAGGGAGGAGCCGAGCTCCTCTTCATCTTTCGTTGGTCTTCATGACTAAAACAATAAAATAGAATAGTAGATTCAAGGGTGTTTCTTTCCAGTGGGAGATACAGGGGTAGCAGTATTTCTATAGGATTGGTCTCCAAGTGGGATATTATTTACTATGAATCTTGATAAGTGTGCA
>MU223518.1:1360393-1407481 GCA_018584345.1 Thuja plicata | reverse complement strand
CCCTAGGTTAAATCATCAATAATTTCCCTAGGTTAACTCATCAAGCAATTTTTAGGGTTGGATTTTTATATAAGAAAAATGGTGTTAGGGTTATGGCTTGGTAGAGTGAAGAAGTATTGTAGCATTTTGCACTGGTATTGATTTGCAAGGCATCACTGGTTGTAATCAGTTGAAATTATGAGATAATAATATTGGACTCTCTATTTGGTGGAAGTAGTCCAAGATTGGATGAACCACATTTTAAATTATTTGTGCCTTATTTTTGTGTGCTTCTATTCCTCTATTTTGTTAATTGTATCTATATTTAACTATTAAGATATATTTCTTCTAATCCTAACAATAATGATGAGTTACATCAAGGGATCATAAAAATGCACAATATGAAATGGGAAGAAATACAAAGGGTGGATTACTCCTTTTCAAATTGCACAATCATAAGGAAAATATCCCAATAGGCTTGGGTAGGTCCTAAGCACTAAATGGGCCAATGATCCTTCACAATAAATTAAAGAAGTATAATGAAGATTAGGAAGACTTATGTGCACCTAGAATCAAGATAGGGAGTATTTTGATATAGATCTAAATTTATCGACAGAAAGAATTTGAGAAACATGTGTAATTGCAAACTGGAACCTGTGAATTATAAGATGTCTCTAGAATGAATTTGATCTTGTTATAGTAGGTGAAAAATGCTTGAAATCTTCTTTTCCTAGGAATAGAACATTTTAGACACTATATTCCTAGCAATTTTGATTGAAAATTTTAGGGTTGCTTCATCAAATATTGATCTTTCTATAAAAGTTATGGTAGATGCACCACCTTTTTGTGGACACAAAAAAATAGGGAAGAAGGTTTGATAATGGGGATTGCCTAATTCAAACCCCTATTTAAGAATCAACCCTGAAATAAAATGAAAGAAATAAAAGAGTGTTTTCATATAACAGAGGCTAGATCTAAAAAATGAAGTATATCATACCTTGGAAACACAAATGATTCTTTGAATGTGATCAAATATGTTGATGCAATAGATTTGAATTCATACAAAAAACCCAAAATAAAATCATGAAAGATAATACATCATGTAATGGATGTTGTAATTTTCCACAATGTTTGATTGAGATAAGGAAGAAGACTCGAATGAAGAGGTATGTGTATCTCCCTTGTTGATATAAAACTCATTTTCTTAAGCCTTCAATAAGGAAACAAAGTTATATCTCTGGAGAAGAACACCTTGAGTTCTTGAGAAGAATGCTTGAGACATGAATGCTTGCCTTTCCATCTTGAATTCACCTTGATTGCTTGCACTTGATCATGGTTGCCAAAATGGGGAGGGATAGGGTGTTTATATACCTATCAAATATTTTGGGATTCAAAATTGAGCCAGGATGACCATTAGACCTAATCTCCCACCAAAACACCAACACAAGGCCCCGGTTCAAGATTGGGCCATACTATGCGGGAACATAACATTTGACATGTTATGTTCCCAGTAACATAACATTTCAAAAATTATGTTACTGGGAACATAAATTTTCAAAGTTATGTTACTAGGAACATAACGTTTCAAACACTATGTTACTAGGCACATTATGTTTCAAACATTATGTACCTAGGAAGAATTGATAATATTTGGATTGAGTGTTAGGATGACAAGGTACATGCTAGATTATGAAGCACATTTGATTTTGAGGTTGGGATAGAACACGAAGGCCATAAATGGCAATATAGGTCCTAGGTGATCAATTAAATTATAGGATTAGAGGAAAAGTAGAAGAGCACACTTAGAAATAAGAGCTAGCCTTGATTTTGAACAATATTGAAATGATGAAGGAACCCTATTTGAATTTAGGTGTTCATTAAGTGTCATATGAGGTCCTATCATTGGAAATACACTAAGGTGGGTGCAAAATAGTCCTTAAATTGTTCACTAATTAAGTTCTTACAATTTAGGATGGTATAATCACTAGGAGCAAGAGATAACTATTTTTCAAATCTAGTACGTAAATCATGATTAACATCAATAAGATCATACATATCATTAGAATCATTAGCATTAACACAATTTGCATTAGAAACATTGTAATCAACATCATCAATAGTGTTTTCTTAATTTAAATTAGTCTCAAGAGATTATATAATACAAATAGAATCATTATGTTTATGTAATTTTATATTTCTTACATTAACTTCCTCCCTTGAGCTTTGCATAGGTTGGTCAAAGAGAATCAATGCATTATTAGGTATCTTAGGGGAGGAACTTATCTGGGAAGCAAGTTCACGGTCCCTACCATGACATCTATGAGAATGGTCATGATGAAAATAGTTACATTTGGTTTTTTCAAAATTTGGGGTGGCTAAGGATCAAACAACATTGAGTCCTCTCTTGGGGGGGAGAATGAAAGGCACCTCACTAGGTTGAGAGATATAAGCTACAGGGTGTTTGTAATATATAGCAAGTGGGACTAAAGTATAAATAGGAGGTATGGAAGGTGTATAAAGGAGTCTAAGTCTAGGGAAAGGAGATGGAATTATATAATTTTTGAGTTCATAAATATTTTCAAATTTGAATTTTTGATAGGATATGAAGAAATTATCTCTACAAGGTTGAATTGGTTGAGGAATTCTAGGAAAAATTAAGTCAAGGGAAAATTTCCCATGAGTAGCTAAAGGATTATATAGACTATAGTTAATCATGATGATTTCTCCATCATGGGAAAATTCCAGATAATTAGGGATAGGACAAAAAATAGCTTCATGAAAGTGAGCCAAGGAAGTCCAAGTATAAGTTGAAATCGATCGGAAGTTGGGATGAAAACAAAGGTGACAACTAAGGATTTATTACCAAATTATATGGGGAAGGTAATATAACCACGGGTGGGAAAAGTGAAACCATTCAAATTCTTAACCATCAAATTTGATTTGTCATAGGAGTCATGCTAGAGGTGTATTGTGTAAAGATGTTCTTCAGTTATAAATGTTGCCAATCAGGATTGTGCCTATATCAGAATTTAAAATTAAGCTATCCTGTTGGAATATTAAGATGCTATCAGGTTGTGGGTATTCTATGGTGAGAGAGAATTTCCAGGATTCAAAGTTTGGTTCCTTTTTCTATCACCTAAACTAACTTTAAACAGGGAAAGAGACAGAAGGATGTTCTTGTAAAATGAATCTAACTCTAAGGTGATGCACCAAATAAATACCAATATGAAATGTAGCTAGAAATCCTCACAAAATCACTTCTTAAAGACACATGGTTTCTCAAAAACTCAAATTGATACTATATGCAAAAGATATTCTTATGAAAAGACTCGGTATTTGACACCTTGAAAGGAAAAAAAATGATGTTTTCTCAATTTCCAACACAAATGGGAGACACAATCATAGGCCTGCACATGAGTTACCTAAATCTTCCATCTGACACTGAAATAAGCTTGATAAAATAAAGGAATCAACACAATATCTCACCAAATACCTACAATCAATACTTCAATGTAGAAAAATTGAGAAGGAAACCTATAATGTTTATTTAGTGATGATAGAAAACTTTACTACAAATCATTAATCTTCTCAATACAATCAACTAGAGTTTTCCAGATGCAAAAGTCTAGCCCATAGAATGACCCCTCTAAAAGAATAAAACTAAATCCTTATAGGAAGTCTTGCATCAAATCTAAAGATAACTTCATGAAGAACTAATCTGATCTGAACTCTAACTAAAGTATAACTCCAACTCCTTTTTTCCTTCCAAAATGCAAAAATTTCTCATGGGGTCAGAATTGCAAAGAAAAGCCATGGAAATAGGGGTGGAACTCACAATAACTAAAGATAAACTGCTCAAAGAACCTATTCAACTAATGGTAACTAAAGAAAAACTCAAACACCCTAAAAATATATCATATGTCATGCAAAACTTTAACAACATCCAATCACTAAAAGTGTAACTCTAAGTTTCCCCCAAAAATCTAGAATATAGCTCCTCCTGTTTGTATCTCTAATCTTTCCACCTTTATTTTCCTTGTAAATGCACCTCCTATAAATGACACCTGGAATGTTCTCAATGGCTCAACCATTCCCCTTATCACCATGAATTTTGCGACTTGGCAACAACCACTCACCAGTTTGTAGCTTGATTTGTTAACTACATGTTATCCTCGTGACCTTGCGATAACTACCATCCCTAGATTGTGACTTCTTTTCTTAACTATGACCTGACCTAATGCAACCTGCCATCACTAGATCTCAATCTGATCCTTTAACTACCAATTGAACTCACGACCTCCTGACAACTGCCATTGTCATCTTGCCATTTATTCTGCTAACATTCTGCAAGCTACATGACAACACAACAACAATTCTCACTAGCTCTTTATCTTGTCTGCTAACTACTAATTACCTTTGTGACCTCACAACAATAATTTATCTTAGTGTCTCAGTTTATCTCTCTGAACACCAATTAACCTTATGACCTGGAGACAGCTGCTAGTCTCCATCTCGCAAGTGTTATCTTTAACCATTTGTTAACCTTGCAACCTCATGGCAACTGCCATTCTCCAGCTCTTAGCATTTTCTACTGACTCACTTTAACTACCACAACCCAGTGACAAATGCTATTTTCCATCTTGCGAATGCTATCTCTAACAACCTTCCAACCATGCAACCTCACAACAATCACTACTCCCCATCTCTTATTTTGATCTTCTAACCGCCATCAAAACACATAAACTCACAACAATCACTACTCACCAGCTCTCAGTCTAATCTTTTAATGACCTTTAACCATCATGACCCAGTGAAAACTAATTTTAATTGTCATATTCCTTTATCACATGCCACATGTCACAGTTTGGTTTGATTCTGATCTGCCATGTCACTGTCCAGTTACCACGCCAAGTCCCTACGGACCCACAAAATATTCCTAGCTATCACGTCCATGTCACTATCTAAGTTGCCCAGCCACATACCTCACGCGTGTAATTGAACAAAATTCTCTTTCTTTTGGTTACTAGCTAATTGTAAGCTCACATATAAACATACTTCAATAGAACTCTGCAAGGCCAAATGTGGGATAAATACTTTCTGTGAATCCTTAGTCTTTTAGTGTTATGACTCCAATGACATGTGACTATGCTCTCTACTTGATCTCTTAATGAATCAAGAATGTTGCATTACTTGCAGGATTGATTTTCCCTAATATTATGAAATTGAGACTCTCCTAGCCTCTTTGTTATGATCTGGAATGTTTTACTACAAAATGGAATGTCCCTTCAACATATTAAACTTTACTTCAATTTCAATGAACGAACCTATACCTACACATGGAGCAAAAACATTACCAAAATAATTATTTCTCTTTTTTTGGTTTCTGTATTTCTTCTTTTCCATTGGTATAGATCATATATGTATCCATCCCTTGAAGATGGGTGATAGATTCATCATTACTTAGATTTCCAAAATGCAATCAACTCTTCCTATTTTGAGCTATAGGTGAAAAAGTAGGTAACCTTTTTGGCGACCTCTCAGGGATGTTTGTCTGCTAAACATAATCAAACTAGTTTCTTGCATATCCATTGGTAATGTAGTCATAATTTTCTCAAAAATCTAAAATCTTCACAATCGAAAACTAAAAACAAACTAACCAAGTTGAAAATTGCAAATTGAAAACAAAACCATGAACATTACTGTTGTTTTTCATTGCCTTTGCATGGATGAAATGCTTATAATATGGGGCAAAAAAATGGATTCCATTCCTTATATGATAGGTATCATTTTCATGCCATGATAGAGAATTATAATAGTATTGTCCTTGGATTCTCTACCACACAACTGAAAGTGAAAATAACATGTTTTCTAACCATAACTTGATTAATGAAATCTATGTCATTTATAATAGTGAATCTTTAAAGGTTCACTGTTATGCATGATGTATGTTTCCTTGATTGGGTCATGATAAAAATAAAAGTACTAACTGCAAAACTGATGACATGTAACTGTTTGAATGTTTTAAGATGTTAAGTTGATCACCAAAATATAGAAAGATAATGCAAGAAATTAAACCAGTTAATGGATTATATTTTCATTTATGTCAACTTGATATAATCTAATCGGTTGTAATCAAAGTGTCAAAGACTTTCAAAAATTAGAGAGAAAAATATTAAATGCTTTTAGTAATGCATAAAAGCTAAGAATTCACTATGTGACTTCAAACACCGACGACTAGTGGAACTTGACAGATAGAGATAACCAAAATTCAAGTCACAGTGATGCCCGAGAAAGAAAACCAACAAGCATTACTAATGAGAAGAATCACATGCATACCCAATGACCAGAATCATAGTGTAACCCGACAGAGAAGTCTGAGGAGAACTAGAGTGTTGACCAAAGATATCAAAGTGTCAAAACATGGAAAGTTAACTTGAGTTCATAAACAACAAAATATCTACCTGGCAGAACTAAATATAGACTTAACTGGTAGTTATAATTGTTTTCATTGACAAGATAAAGCCAGAGATAAGTAAAGGATTTAAAGATATTTTATCCAGTTGGAAAGAAGATCTCTACGAGATAAAATAGGATTTTTGATATAAATCTGATTGGCTAAGATTGTGGATCACGCTAAGATCAAGAAAATTAAGAACCTAACAATGGTGATATCATGTCTATAAAGAGACAACTTAATTCATTACAAATTAAGGGGATTGAATGAAAAAGAGGATGCTAGAGAGAAGCTGATGAAGAGAAAATTCATACAGTCCTAATCAATCAAGCTGAGGAAAGATCTAAAGATTTCTATGGACACTGAGCAACAAAGCATAGCATCACTGAGTAGAAAAAAAGTGGAGCAAAGGTATTAAAAATATGTTTTGATCATATTGGTTTTATGAGCTTACAATAGATCTGAAAATCTGCAAGTATAAGTTGTATATGTGAACAAATCATACTATTTTAGTTTAACCATTGATTCAAAAATTCTCTTAACTGGGCAAGATTAAAAGATCCTTTCTATATTGAGATACATCCTAAGGAGTATCAAAAATTTTGATCATGAAGATAGCATGAGATGCCAGATACCATTTGACAAACTAGAAGAGTTTTGACAAGGAAGGTAGCATAAAAATGACTGATATCAAGTGACAAACTAATCTTGTAAATCCTCTAACAAGGTCACACCTAATAGTGTATTTGTAACCTTTAACATGGTTGGCTCTTCATCGAGCTAACTTCATAAGAGTGAAAATTTTGGGTTACCAGTCCCAATTGGTTTTTCCCTTAACAAGGTTTCCACGTTAAAAATCCACGTGTCAATGTGTTTATGGGTCATTAATTTACTGTTTTTCATTACACATAGCTAATGTGGATTGATCAGTATACTCTAGATAATTTACTATTTTTTGGTAAATTAACAGACTAATATTCAGTACACATACATAATAAGGTTTAACAAAGCATTCCGAGCAGTAGTAATTTGATAAGTATATTTAAAGGCATTCATCTTATAGGACTAAAGATAACTAGAGGCTTAATATTGTGGTACTAATTTTTTTGGATTGATTAATTGAAATATTTTTGAGGCCACTGATTCAACCCCCTCTCAGTTATTACTAACAATTGGTATCAGAGCTTGTGTACTTAGAAAGGGAGTTTAATAGATCAAGAAAAAGATCACAAGATGAATAGACGAGATGTGCTCAAGTTGAATAAAGACAACTTTTCATCATGGTAAAGCAGAATAAGACTCCACCTATCAGGTATTGAAAATGGTGCTATCAATACCTTGATACTGAATATGTGTTACCTACATGACCTCACACTCTTGAGAAATTAAGAGTAAAGCATGAGCATAATTGCATGATGATAGAATTTGCCTCATCACTCTTCGATGCTGAGTTTGAAGATGTCAAAACCTACACCTTTGCAAAAAAAATGTGGGATAAATTGAAGTTGGTACATTGAGGAGATGCTAATGTACTAAGAGACAAGGTAGAAAGCCTTAGAGGGAGGTTTGATGACTTAAGGATGAAAGAAGGATAAAATATCACTTAGTATAGCAATAGAATCAAAGAGGTAGTCAATGCTATCTGAGGAGTTGGAGGTGTACTTGAAGAGGAGACAGTGGTAAGTAAAATCTTAAGAACCTTACTACCTATATATGCTATTAGAGTTTTTGCTATTCAAAAAATGAGAGCAGTTGCAAACAATACAGTTACCCTAGATAGTCTGATTGGTAGACTAATTTCATTTTAGATGAATAATTTTGATAATAGTGTCTTACCATATATAGAATCTGCATTCATATCTTTTTTAAAGATAAGTAATTCAAGTCATAGACATGCTATTAGAAATGATAGTGAAAGTGATAATGATGATCAAGGACTTGATGAGATTGAAGCACTAATGGCAAGAAGATTGCAGAGAGGAAAAGGTAGATACAAAGGTAAATTACCACTTGTATGTTTCAATTGTAAAGAGGTTGGACACTTTGCTACAAGATGTCCAAACAAAAGAAAATATGATAGAGGTAGTGATAGATCATATGAGAAGAAGTTTGATAGAGGTGATAACAGAGATTACCAAAGAAATTGACAATATGACAAAAGAGATACCCAAGAATACAAGGACAAAGGGAATAAAGTTTGTTACCTAGCTGAGAATAGAGCTGATGACATTGACACTGAATTAGAAGAAGACATTGAGATATTTTTTGTAGCCATGAAGGATGATTCAGATGAAGAAGAAGAAAGGTATGTAGAAACTAAACTTATATTTAAAGTTAGTAAGAATGATGTCTGGATCATAGATAGTGGGTGCACTCACCATATGACCAGTGATAAACAAAAGTTTGAGAATTTTGAATACTATACTGGTGGTTCAGTAAGAATGGGAAATGATACACCTTGTCTAGTTGAAGGTAAATGAACTATAATGTTGAATAACCTAATCAAATGTGAAAATGCTTATTGGGTAAAAGTACTAAATTAATATATGTTAAGTGTTTCACATCTGAATAATATAGGTCACCGAGTGGCATTTCAAAATAAGAAGGCAAAGATATTCAATGAATCAGGAAGGTTGATTAGAATCAATGAGCAGAAAAAGGTAACCTTTTCTATCTTGATGACACTAACACCACGTGTTTAATGGCTATAAATGAAGACATATGGTTATGGCACAAAAGATTGTGTCATGTGAATTTTGACAACATGATAAAGATAAGAAACAAAAGGAATGTCAGAGGCTTACCGAGCATGACTAAGCCCCAGCATATCATGTGCAAGAATTGTCAAAAAGGTAAGATGACAAAGTCTATTTAAAGAGTAAAACTCATACATCTAATGCAATTCTAGAATTAGTCCATACTGATCTATGTGGACCCATGAAGACAAAGACTTACTATGGAGATAGGTATTTTGTTCTCTTTGTTGATGATTATTCTAGAAGGATGACAACTATGTTCCTAAAACATAAATTAGAAGCATTCAAGATGTTTAAATGGTATAAGGCTATGGTAGAAAAACAAAGTGAAAATAAATTGAAATGATTAAGGTCAGATAGAGGAGGCAAATTTAATTCAAATGAATTCACTAACTATTGCAATGAGCATGGAATTAAAAGATAGGTTTATGCACCGAGAACACCACAGTAAAATGGAATTGCTAAAAGGAGAAACAAATCAATTGTTGACTATGCAAGAATATTAATGATTGAGAAAAGCATTACTCAAAATTTCTGGAGGGAATTTTTCAGCACTGTTGTCTACAAATTAAACATAGTACAACTAAATAAGGACACAAAGAAGACACCCTATGAGCTTTGGTATGGTCATACACCCAATGTAAGTTACTTCAGAATCTTTGGTAGTTAATGTTATATTTTGAAGGATGATAGAAATGGAAAAATTAAATCCAAAAGTGAAGAAGGTATCTTTCTAGGGTACTCAACCAAAAGAAAGGCTTATAAATGTCTTAACAAGTTATCTAACAAGCTCGTTGAAAGTGAAAATGTGAAAATAGATGAATTTGCAGAAAGAATGATAAGAAAAGCAGAAGAGAACTAGAGGACTATAATAGGTTTGTTTATAGAGAACCTAACACTCTACCTGAGCAACAATGTATCACTCCTGAGAAACATAACAATGCACCTGAGCATCAGGCTGTAATTACCAAAAATCAAGAAAATCCACAAGATGATGTTCCGAGTGATGGAGATCAGAACAAAGTTCAAGAAGATGATCATAATGATGAACATATAGCTGAACCCAAAATTTCCAAGTATGTCAGAAGACATCATCCACAAAATCAAATCATAGGGGACAAGAAGGCTAGAATGAGAACAAGAAGTAAGTCACTAAATACTAGATTTTTACTTTGTGATTTTGAGCCTAAATATGTTAATAATACACTTGAGAATGAAGAATCATTCAGTGTTATGAATGAAGAAATAGAAAATATTGATAAGAAAAGTACATGGACACTAGTACCAGGACTAGATGACAAGAATGTCATCGGTACCAAATGGATATTCAGAAAAAACCTGAATGAGAATGGAGAAGTCACAAGAAACAAAGCAAGGTTAGTATGCAAGGGATATGCATAAGAAGAAGGTATTGATTATGGAAAAACCTTTGCACCCATTGCTAGAATAGAAGGAGTTAGAATCTTACTTGTTTATGCTACATTCAAAGGATTCAAGGTATACCAGATGGATGTCAAATCTACATTTGTAAATGGAATATTAGAAGAAGAGGTATACATTGAACAACCAGAAGGGTTTGTTGATCCAGAGAAGAGAAAAATGGTATGTAGACTACATAAAGCCTTGTATGGATCGAAACAAGCACCTAGAGCCTCATATAAAAGACTTCAATCCTATCTCATTAGCATTAAATTTGTAAGAACAAGTGAAAATAGAAATCTGTACTTAAAAGAAGATATTGATGGTAATATTCTAATTGCTAAAAGTTTTGTTGATGATATCATTTTTGGGGGAAATGAATTGTTATGCAAATCGTTTGCTAATGAAATGAGCAAAGAATTTGAAATGTCTATGTTTGGGGAGATCAAATTCTTTCTTGTTTTACATATTCTTCAACAAGATGCAGGCATATATATCACTCAATCCAAATACATCAAGGAAGTGCTGAAGATATTCAAGATGGAAGATTCCAAGCTAGTTGGAACACCTATGGCTACCGAATGTAAGCTGACAAAAGAAGAAAAATAAAATGAGGTAAATCAAACCTTGTATAGATCAATTATTGGAAAACTAATGTATGTTTTTCATACCAGACTAGATATAACACATGCAGTTGGAATAGTTGCAAGATTCTTTGCTAATCCCAAAGAATAACATATGACTGTTGTCAAGAGAATTCTGAGATATCTGAAGAATACCGAGGACTATGGCTTATGGTATGAAAGAGAAGGAAAATTTGAGCTACAAGTCCATGCAGATGCTGATTAGGCTGGAAACATTAATGACTGAAAGAGCACAACTAGAGGATCATTCTTCATGGGTGAAAAACTTATCACATGGATCATCAAGAAGCAAGGATGCATCTCATAGTCTACTGCGGAAGTAGAGTATGTGGCTGATGCTGCAAATTGCTCCAATATTGCATGGATCAAACAATTGCTGGAAGGTATGAATATGAATATTCTTAAACCAGTAATTATCTATTGTGATAATACCAGTGCAATTAACATTTCTAAGAATCCAGTCATGCATGCTAAGACTAAGAATATTGCTATCAATTATCACTATCTGAGAGAACAAGTGCAAGAAAAGGAGGTGATACTGGAATATGTTCAATCAAAGGAACAATTAGCTAATATATTCACTAAGCCATTACTGAAAGATACATTTGAGTACTTAAGACAGAGACGAGGGGTCCAACCCTTGTCTATCAGTCAGTAAGCTGAATAGGAGGATGCATCAGCCTACACATAATCTAAAGATCATTCTTGTTGATGCAAACACTGAGATGAACAACAAAAGATACATCTGTACACAGTAAGGTACAAGTATGCACTAAATACCAGAGACACTGTATTGCTGATGGATAGGGAAATTCAAGGAATATATTATATAAAGGGATGGAAGATGATATAGAATAAATTTGTTTGGCATTGTCATCAAAGGGAGATATTATCTCATTGTCATAAGAGAGGAGACTCATTATCATAAATGAGAGATTATCTCATTGATCAAAAAATATTATATCATTATCCATGAAAAGAAGTTCCTGAGAATCAGAAGGAAGAGTTAATCAATATTCAAAGGAAGAGAAATTGATTACTTATGAAATATCCATCTAAGGGAGAGAAGTAACAAAGGGAGAGAGTTCATACAAAGAGAGAGATTTTTGTAAAAGGAAAAAGAGATTATCAAGAAAAGGAACAGTCAAGGCAGAGCACATATCATAATAGAGACAATAGATGCTACATCTATCCAGTGAAGGGATTGTAGATTGAGGAAACCACTCTACAAGAAACAAATAAAAGCTATTTTGAGCTTACCAAAAGCTAGACATTTGTAATAGTTACAATAGGACAGATTGATGAAACTGTTATATTTCATATTGTATTAGTAATAGCATAGTATGATAATGTAGTATGTTACCATCAATGCCAAAGGGACATATTGATGACATGTAACTAATTTGATGTTTGAAGATGTTAAGTTGATCACCAAAATGCAGAAAGATAATGAAAGACATAAAATCAGTTAATGGATTGTATTGTCATTGATGTAAACTTGATATAATCTAATCATTTATAATCAAAGTATCAAAGAATTCATAAAATTAGAGAGAAAATAGTTATACTTTTAGTAATGCATAAAAGACAAGCATTCACTATGTGACTTCAAACGCTGACAGCTAGTGGAACTCAACGGACAGAGATAACCAAAAGTCAAGTCACAGTGATGCTCGAGAAAGAACACTAATGAGCATTATCGACAAGTAGAATCACAAGCATACCCAATAGCCAAAATCATAGTGTAACCTAACGGAGAAGCCTGAGGAGAATTGGAGTGTTGACTGAAGCTATCAAAGTGTTAAAATGCCAAAAGTTAACTTGAGTTCAGAAATGAAAAAATATCTAGCTGGAAGAGCTAAATATAGACTTAACTAGTATTTATCATTGTTTTCATCGACAAGATAAAGCGAGAGATAAGTAAAGGATTTAAAGATGTTTTATCCAGTTGGCAAGAAGATCTCTGCGAGATAAAACATGAGTTTTTCTTTAAATCTGATTGGATAAGATTGTAGATCATGCCAAGATCAAAAAAATCAAGAACCTAACAATGGTGATATCATGTCTATAAAGAGACAACTTAATTCATTAAAAATTAAGGGAATTGAATGAAAAATAGGATGGTAGAGAGAAACTAATGAAGAGCAACTTCATACAATCCTTATCAATCAAGCTGAGGAAAGAGCTAAAGATTTCTGTGGACACCGAGAAACAAAGACTAGTGTCACCGAGTAGAAAAAAAGTGGAGAAAAGGTATTAAAAAGATATATTGATTAGATTGGTTTTGTGAGCTTAAAATAGATCTAAAAATCTGCAAGTATAAGTTTTACATGTGAACAGATCATATTGTTTTATTTTAACCATTGATTCAAAAATTCTCTTAACTAACTAGGATTTAAAGATCCTTTCTATATTGAGATACATCCCAAGGATTATCAAAAATTTTGATCGTGAAGATAGCATGAGATACCAGATACCATTTGACAAACCAGAAGATTTTAGACAAGGAAGGTAGCATAGAAATGCCTGATATCAAGTGACAAAGTAATATTTTAAATCCTCTAACAAGGTCACACCTAATAGTGTGTTTGTAACCTTTAACATGGTTGTCTCTTCACCAAGTTCACTTTAGAAGAGTAAAATTTTTGGGTTACCGGTCCCAAGTGTTTTTTCCCTTAATAGGGTTTCCACATTAAAAATCCATGTGTCAATGTGTTTATGAGTAATTACTTTAGTGTTTTTCACTACACATAACTAGTCTAGATTAATTGGTATACTCTAGATAATTTACTATTTTTTAGTAAATTAACAGACTGCTATTTGGTAAATGTACAGAATAAGGTTTAACAAAGCATTCCGAGTAGTAGTAATTTGATAAGTATATTTGAAGGCATTCATCTTATAGGACTAAAGATAAATAGAGGCTTAATATTGTGGTACTAAGTTTTGTGGGTTGATTAATTAGAATATTTTTTAGTCCCCTAATTCACCCCCCCTCTCAGTTATTACTAACAAAAACAACTAACTAAAACTGAAACTATTATGCTCAACCACACTTGGAGAAAGCAAACATGAAACTAGAAACTTCTAAACTACCCTAAGCTAATCAATCATAAAAAACTTAGATACATCCATTAACAGACTAATTGAAATAGCTTCATTTTATCACCAACAAAGGATGAGATTCATGCATACATGCCACTCAAAAGGTATGCAATATAACTTGCAATATCAGAAAATCTTGAAGTATATCTTGAAAATGAGCAGAAAGATCACATACCTCTTGAATTTGATCAAAATTAATCCAAAGTTTAGGTGCATAAATAGGTTGGATCTACTTATTTCTATTTTAAATTTCTCTCTCATGACCCATCCTAGAAATATGCCTAATCAGGAAACCTTTAGAGATGATGAAATCTGGATTTATACTGCTGGTCTCAACTCTATCGATTCTATTTTCAACTATCACATCAAACTGATAAAAAATATTAAGATCATGGGAATCACAAGATTGAACCATTATTTCATCTATCTGAAGCTGATCAAGAACCTCATTTTCCAAGAGTATCAAATCATCATTCAAATTAGAGCAAAAATCTTCAATAATATCTCAGAAAATACTCACATTATGATCAAATTCATTGTGTAGAGTACTATCTAAGTTGTTCTCTTGGTCTACTATCTTCTTTCTCTACCTCAACATAAATTGCATCCATATCATCATTTGAGACCACCACTACAATGTTGTCATCATTTTTCTCCTCCTTGACCAACATCCTATCAAGACGATCCTCATATTGTTGTTGATCACAACTTGCCAAATCTTTTAGTTTACATATATTATCTTCATTTTTGCTAACAAATAAAGGAGTCTCTACAAAAAAATCAGCTTGAACTTGAGTTTCAATTACCAATTCTTTGACAACCACTTGTTGTTGCTTGTTTGTCTTACCCGAGACTGAAGGACTGTCATCCAATTTTGACACAAAGACTTATAGATCATCCCAAAAAGAGTCCTCTTCAACATCATTTCAATTTTACATGAGAGGGGACTATTACTTACCTCATCGCAACTTTTATGGATGAAAAAAACCTCAAGGTCCTAAACCTATTTTTTTTGTTCCTCAACTAGTATGGTTGTGATCTAAACCTTATTATCCTCGTCATTCACAAAACATAGAAGATCTTCAAATAAATCAAAAGAAACTTCAAAATTACCTATCCTTTCATCATTAAGAACATGCATTTATACATCTATAGCCTCTTCTACCTCCTATAGTAGATCTATCCTATCCTCTTTGACACCATATGCATGAACATCAACTGGTATAGGATCTGAATTTTCTACACATGCAACATCTTGAAAAGGTAGGAAATCCCTAAAACTTAGAAATGAAAAATTCCTAACCTCCTCTTTAATAGGACAATTTACATAAGGATTTGGTTGGGTTTCTTGAGTAAGATCTTCATAAGGCTTCAATTTCTCTTTAATAGGTTCTTGTGTTAGAAGGATATCACTAAAACTTGGGAATGAAATCTTTATAGGATCTTCATTTATAGGCTCTTGGAACATGAGAGTACTCCAACTTGGAATTTCACATTCAAGAGAATTAGGAGACTCACCTTGCCCAAAATTCTTAAAGCTTGGTATTTTACACTCTAGAGGGTTTTTTTAGCAAGTTTTAATCTCATCTCTTCTCCCTTAGTAGTAATCTAATGTTCAAGATCCTCTTCAAATTGCCTCCTATGTTTCTCATAAAGTTGATCCTCTAGATATGCCAGATAATCTAGAGGCTCTTGTTGTTTATTTTCTATCCATAATGCTTCCCTTTGAAGACAAACTTCATAAGCATGTGTAGGAACATATTAATTGGGGGAAATTGAACATATTACAAACTTGTTATAAGTGTTACCTAAATTTCCCATCCTCTCAAAATTTGGCTACAAGCGGAGAAAATGAGGCTCACACAAGGGTTGATCCCAACTTCTATGAAATATGCACCTTTCTGTGGTCTATACATTTCTTTTTGCATGTTTCTAGGTCACTATTTTTATGCTTCGTTAAAAATATTTTAAGCCCTAAATTCAAAAAAACCTTTGAAATCTCTTAAACCCTAGGTTCTTTGGTGGTTTTTCTAATTCCTCGTTAACTTTTTACCACTTAAGTTCCAAGTTCAACATGTTTTTTAAGTCATCCATTGATGGGGCCAAGTTATTTTTCCTAACTTGCTTTACCTTTTCTTAGGTTCTTTTCCTTTGTCCCGATGCAATTTATTTACCCTGGGTGGTAGATTCTCCTTTTCATCCAATGGTCCTCACAAAGCCTTGATCACCCAGATCAAACCAAAGATTCTTCAAGTCATTGTGCCTTTGTGCCATGTAGACAGTGGGGTGACCTTTCTTACAAGTAAAGGGTTAATCTATGATCATTTCCTTTTTGATCGAATGGTCTATGCATTGCCTCAATGCATAGATGAAAGGAAGTTAATCTTTGAGGCATTCCTCCTGCATGACACGCATCCTTTCAATTCAAGTGGGGCCTAATATTATCAAAACAAGGTTTGATTTAATGTATGCTCAGGTTAATCTTCATCGAATGGTCTGCACATTTACTCAAAGTAAAGATGATCAAAATCTAATGATCAAGGCATTGCACCGTGATGATGCATGGCATGTTCTCTAAACCTAGGCCTGTCTACAATAAAGGTAATCTCCGATCAAGTTATTTTTGATTGTGTGATCGGTGCTACCCCTTGATGGCCAAGATGTAGATAGTTAATCTGTAAGGCATTGCGCCATCACACCATGTGTCGATGGCGGGGCCAGGATTAGATCAGAGGGAGATTAAAAGGCAGTGTGGTTAGATTCAATCTAATGGTGGGCGTATTGCCTTATTTCCAAAGTGATCAAGATATATTCATTAAGGCATTGCACCTGCATGACACATACCCTTTCTGACCAGGTGGGACCTGTGGTTCATAACCAAGGTAAGTTAATCTATGGTCTAGTTTCTTTAGATCTAAAAGTAGGTGTGAAGCCTTGAAATGAAGATGCTCAAGATCAATCCATTGAGTAATTGCGGCATCATGCCACATGTCCATGGTGGGCCAGGATAAGGTCAGAAGGTAAAGTAAAGATCAAGCAAGTCATATTTGATCAGGCGGACGATGCTTTACCTTAGGTAAATGTAATCAAGATCTAACCATTGAGGCATTGTGCTAAGGTGACATCTGGCACTGATGACATCATGTTTTCTAGGTTTACAGAGCAGTAAAGACACCATAAGTTAAGAAAGATCCAATGGCAGGTTTAAAGGCTTAAAGACCAAGGTGAAGTTGTTTAATGATTGAGGCAATGTGCCCTGTTGACATGTGTTTAGGTCAGATCTGAAGTAAGTGCCAAAGGTAAGATAAAACTAAAGCAAGTTTGTGAAGATTTGGCAGTGGGCGTGTTGGATGATATTAGATCTGGGTACTATTTTCGTTGTTGATATTCATGTTTTGTCACTAATGTCAACATATGTTTTTGTGGAGAGAACAAACTGGTTATGATAACTAACAAAAGTGTACGAACACTATACGGATGAATCAGAATGATTGAAGATAAGAATATAAAGAAGGGTGTGTGATAACCTTATTCCTAAGGTCTCTTGGCTTAAGATTGCATATTGGTGATGTTACAAATGTTTTAGTGAAGACTAGTTTATGGATTGTGACGATGATGCTTGACAGAGTAGGTCTCTATTTTTTGGGTATATCTTATAGGCGAAGATTTTTCACATGATGGAAGCTTGAAGGATAATAGAGGACACATTGAGGAATGTTGAATATTGATTGATAGTCATGAACATGTTGGTGACATCAGTTGTGGCATGTATTCTAGAGGAGACCTATTTGGTGGCTGACTTTAGAGATGTAGCATGTATTAGGGATTGTGAGTGTGGATTACAGATCTTGGAGTATATCTGATGTTTTTTAATTGATGTTTACTTGTTTTAGGTAATGTGTGTATCTTAGCAAGGGGTTAAATAATTATTTGTATATTGGAAAGCCTTAAGTGGCTGACCTAATCAATTATTTGTATATTGGGAAAGCTTAATTGGCCAACCTAAAAAATTATTGTAATAGGGTATATATGAGAGATGTTTTATTTTTAAAAGATGTGGTAGAGATTAAAAAGGCTGAGAAGTGTGAAAGATGTGAGGCTTGTTTGGCTGTTGGATGTAGAGAAGAGGTTGTGATTTTAATACTTTATTGGAACTGACCAAGGGAAGATAGTTGCCATTAGATAGCTCACAGGATTGCATATTTCTCTATATAAACTTGTGCAAATTGTTAATCCTTGAGGGTGGCCTTAACCTTGTTTGGGAAGTGTGCCTAGGTAGTGATCCCACTATTAATCTTGGCTCCTAATAGGGTATATCCTTTAATAGGGACTATGTACTTTAATGTTGTAATAAGCTCCTAACAGGTCTAAATCTTTTAACATGGATACTACACTCTTGGTACATCATTTGTGGGTGCTAATTCCCACCAGTTTTTTACCTTTAATAGGGTTTCCTTGAAAACAAGTATTGTGTTATTGTGTTGGCATTTACTATTTTATCATTTGCATTGAAGTTTTGGTTTATAAAGTTTAAGTTTAATATTCTATATCACAACTGATTCAACCCCCCTTTCAATTATGCTTGTGGACTGTTATTCCTAACAATTGGTATCAGAGCTACTGGTCCTTAGAGAGAAATCTTAACAACTTGAGGTGATCCTGAAGATGAACTACTATAGGAAGGATAGTCTAAAATTTGATCCTGAAAACTTTGATAGTTGGAAGAAGAAGACGAGAACACATTTTCTATGTTTGGGAATTGACTACTGGATGATCAGGAAAAAGAAGGATAAGATAGTGACTAAGAATGAATTAGAGAAGGATATTGAAGATGATAAGAAGAAATTTTAATATAATATGGTCGCAAGGGATTCATTGATCAGTGTACTTTCTAAAGGTGAATTCATAGAAGTAAAAGACTTGGATTATGCACATGAGATTTGGACAAGATTGGAAGCACTGTATATAGGAGATAAGTTTACTAAACATGCACTGCTATAAAACTAGAAGACAAAGATGGAATCAATGAAGATGAGAGATGATGAGAAAATTAGCGCATCTGCACAAAGAATTACTAAAGTAGTTACTAGCATCAGAAACTCTAGAAATACTTACAATAAAGAAGAAGTGATTGCGAAGATACTTAGATCTTTGACACCTATATACAAAACTAAAGTACAAGATATATAGGAGATTATACCTTTGACACTGAAATTAAATAGAGAGATGTTGATTGGTAAGCTAACTGCTTTTGAGGCCATAGAACTAGGAGATTATTTACCTAAAGTAGAGTCAACATTCAAGGTGTTTGTCCATAGAAACAAAAAGACCTTATCTAGAATTGTGAACACCACCAATGGTGACTTGAGAGAAGATCTTGGAGACTATGTTGATGAATGGGAACAGATATAGGAGGAGGAAAGAAAGCTAGATAAAGTGGTAGCCCTGATTTCTAGAAGAGAAAAGAGAGGTAAGGGTGAATTTGAAGAAAAGTTACCTTTGAAATGTTTTTCATGTAACAAGATTAATCATTTTGCATATCGATGTCCTACAAGGGTTCCAAAGCATAAACCTAAGTTTTACAAATCTAAGTATTCAAAAGACAAGGAATGTTATTATGCTAGTGAAGGCATATCTAATGATGATGTAGACTATGATGAAATTGGATTTATTTCAATTAAGGATGATGAACCTATACATGAAGACAAATCCTTAGTATCTCGTGTTGAAAACAAATCTGAATGGGTTATAGATAGTGGTTGTTCACATCATATGACTGGAGATAAAAACAAGTTTGTTAGTCTGAAAAGATATGATGGTGGTGTTGTTAGACTTGGTGGAAATAATCCTGATCTTACCATTGGAGTTGGATCTATTTCTCTAGATGGAAAGACTAATACTAACATCATACTGCTTGTTGATGGACTTAAGAATAATATGTTGAGTGTTGGGCAGTTAGTTGATGGAAGTGCTCCAAGGTGTGCTCACACAAGCTTGCTAAGGACTCCACTTGTCCCAATATTATTAGGATCCCAATCTCTCTCCTAGGACCCCAATAGTCTCAATTCTCCAAGCCTAATAATAGCCTAACTCCACTCCAAGATTTATTCTTCTTGTATTTAACCTTGAAGGACAACTACCAGTAGCTTTGTCTCAGTGCTTCTCTCTAGATTGAAGGATTCTTGGCACAAATACTTCATACCAAATTCAACAATGCTTCAAGGGTCATATATTACCATTAAAACACTCCTTTTTCATCCTTCCAACCAAATTATAATGGGTCTTCAATCCCTAATTAGTCGAGTTCCAAGTTAACTCTCTATTTGGTCCTATTAGGCCTAATTGTCCAATTAGTCCTATCCAGAGGGTTTTTCTAGATTCTTTCCAAAAAATTGAAAATAAACCCAAAAAAAACCTAGGATCTTGATACCCTTTTTGAAGACCTAAAACATTTTCAAGGTCTTGGGCTTTCAAGTCATTTGTACACTAGTGTCCTAAAATGTAGGGCAAATAGGGCTATTTTGGCTCTTCACAAGTAGTCTACTAATTTCTACTTAGAAATCCATATAAATGGATTGGAAAAGACCTTATCTCAAAACTAGGGATCTATAGGACCCTAAACCTTTAGTCACACTTGGTTTATACCTCTCTCACACACCCTTTCTTCTACATTCAAACTTATCTCTGTCATGCACCTAACTGGATAGTCATTGCTCACCTAGGGAATGGCTTTAAAATTAGCTAAATGGTTCTCAAGGCCTCTTATTTGAGTACGTACACTAAAAAAAGGCTCCATTACCATATTCATTCACCCTTTGAATATTTTCACAGTTGGATTCTATGGGGGAGCCATGAAACTAAAAATCACCTAGACTGTACCAGCAACTACACTAATTCCTAAATAATTTACTAAGTCTAACTAATCAACTCAAAAAAACTTTATCACTGAATGGAAAAGTCTTATATCTACTCCTACTACATGGATCCAACACTGTATGAAGCTTTTCAATCCATAAAAACACTTCTACCATCCAACCAAGTCGAGTGTTACATAAAACCAGAACACTCTCTTCTATTCACTTTCAAAAACTTACAATACATTTTCCAGACCATGAGAAATGAGACACAAGGTGTCTAAAGATGCCTCATCTATGTTTTTAGGCCACTATAATTCATTTTCCCTCCCTAATTTGAAGGGAATCAAAATTTGTTGATGTTGCATGCAACATTTGCAAAATTGCAAATGTTGTCATGACAACATTTTAGCATCTTTTGCATTAATGATGCAAACTAAATTTTATGAACTCTATCCCATATAATTTGATGAATAAACAATTTTGAGACATTTTTAGGAACTTTTCACACCTTTCCTAAATCTATAACATTTTTAGACCATATTTCCAACTTTAGGCCCAAAGTAAGGATTAACAACTTAGAAAGCAACCTAAACTAAACTAGATTGGATTGATTACTAACAACTAATCCATCTAGTCACACATATTGAAAGACCTTATAAGGTCAAAAGTAAAGTCACTGACTTGGATAGAGTTATTTATAAGCCAATATTGGACTAAGACTTTAGGGAGAGCCTAGGTGCTCCTGCACCATCCTCCCCAAATGAAAAGACTTCAATCCACCCTTGGATTGAGTAAGATGGGATTGATGTCCAAATTTTTGAACTCTGTCTCCTTTACCCAAGTTGCATATGCATCATTTTTTCCATGCCATTTCACCAAGTGTTCTTTATATTCCTTCTTTCTTGTCTTCTTTTAGACTCTGGAATCCAGTATGTGTTCTGCCTTCTTGATAGGTGCAGATGGTAAATTGAGCTCCTCCACCTCTTGTATGACCTCAATAAAACTATGATCTGGGTCTAGTATTGGCCCTTTGTACAAGACTAAGTCTGATATATTAATCACCAGAGAGATAACAACATCCTCAGGAAGTTGCACCTTGTATGCATTTGTGCCATATTTGGCCAGTATGGTGCATGGACCAATTCTTCTCATCTGAAGCTTATGTGGCACTCCTTTCTACAACCTTGCCTTGTTGAGATGGACCATCACTAAATCCCCAACTTGTAATTGGGCATCCTTCTTTCTCTTATCCACATTGCTCTTAATCTTCTCTGTATTTTCAACACTGTCTCATGGACCTCTTGCATAGAATGTGCAAAGTATTCAGCATAGCCACTTCCCTTGGCTATATCCTTAAGATCTTTGAGCTCAAATATGCCTCTGGGGTGAGGGACATAGACTATCTCAAAAGGAATCTTACCAGTAGTCTTATTCATAGTGTCATTATAAGCATACTATGCTTGCCCAATGAGTTAGTCCCAAACTTGACCATACTCCTTAGTTAGACATCTTAGGAGGTTACCAAGACTCCTATTTACTACCTCAGTTTGGCCATTAGTTTGAGGATAGTATGCAGATCCAAAAGATAAGTTGGTCCCTAGATTTTTCCATAGAGTCTTCCAAAAATGAATCATGAATTTGGTATCTCTATCTGATACTATGCTCAACGGTAAGCCATGTATTCTGACTACCTCCTTGAAGAATATGTGAGCTATTTGATTGGCATCATGGATTGTCTTGCAGGGTACAAAGTGTGCCATCTTACTGAATATATCCATAATAACATAAATGATATCCATTCCCTATTTTGTCTTAGGCAGTTCCACTACAAAATCCATTCTCAGATATTCCCATGGTCTAGTTGGAATGGGGAGAGGCTGGTAAAGACCTACATTAGAAGATTTACCTTTTGCCTTTTGACATATAACACAACTTTCTACATACTTCTTAATGTCCAAATTCATTTTGGGCAAAAAATAGAATCTCTAAACTAATTCTTGGGTCTTATTGACACCAAAATATCCACTAAGTGCACCATTGTGCTTCTATTGAATCAAATTTTCTCTTATAGACCCTCTAGGAACACACAATTGACTTCCTTCAAACAAAAGACCACTTTGCAAAGTATATTTAGAGAATTCACTATGAAAATGATTCTTGTATTCTTGACATACCTTTTAGATGTTTGCAAAGTATTCATCTTCTGCATATAGGTCTTTGAATCTCTCAATTCCCATGCTCTACAAGTGTATCTCTTGTACTATCAGGTCTCTTCTACTTAAGGCATCTTCTACCTTATTCTACAATTCCTTCTTGTGCTTAATGTTAAAGGTGTAGGCCTGCAAGTATTCCACCCACTTCATGTGTTTATGACTGAGCTTATCTTATGAATTCAAGAAACTCAGTGCTTGGTTTTATTAAAAGACTAAAAATTCCTTTGGAAGCAAGTAGCTCCTCCACTTCCTTAAAGCTTGTACTAGAGCATACATCTCTAATTCATAAGAAGAGTACTTCTTCTTGGCTTCACTTAGTTTTTAAGAGTGAAAAGCCACTGGTCTTCTCTCTTGACTCAAGACAACACCAATAGCTACATTGCTAGCATCACATTCCACTATGAATAGATTCTCAAAGCTTGGAAAAATCAAGATTGGTTTAGTAGAAACCTTCTTTTTTAATGACTCAAACCCATGGTTAGCTTTTTCATTCCATAACTACTTAGTTTTTATCCCACCTTTGATAGTATCAAGCATAGGAGCACAAATTGCACTGAATTTCTTTATAAACTTGCTATAGTAATTTTCTAAGCCATGAAAACTTCTTACCTCAATTGTTGTCCTTGGAGTAGGCTAGTTGATAATAGATTCCATCTTTCTAGGATCCATCTTTAGATTCCCTTGAGGTAGTACAAAACCAAGGTACACTAGCTATTGTTTCATGAATTCACATTTCTCCAAAGTTGATCATTAGCTTCTCTTCATGTAGCTTCTTGAAAACTATTTGCAAATGTCTGAGGTGTTCTTGTCTTTTCTTTCTATAGATGAGTATATTATCCAAGTATACTACCACAAATTTTCCTATGTATTCCTTAAGAGATTTATTCACGATTCTCATGAATGTGGATGGGTCATTGGATAACCCAAATGGCATTACAAGCCACTCATACAATCCTTTTGTGGTTTTGAAGGTTGTTTTCCATTCATCCCCCTCATTGACTATGATTTGATGGTATGCACTCTTCAACTCAATCTTTGTGAAAAAATTGGATTCACCTAGACAGTCCATTAGGTCTTGTATCCTAGGGATAGGTAACCTATACCTATGGTTATTCTATTTATTTTTTTAGAGTTAGTACATAGTCTCCAAGTTCCTCCCTTTTCAGGGGCTAAGACATTGGATATGACACAAGGGCTAATACTTTTCCTAATAAGACCTTGACTTAGGAGTTATTGGATCTATCTAGCTATTTCCTCATTTTGTTGAGGAGTCATTTTACAAGATGCCTTATTGGGAAGGGTAGCTCATAGAATGAAGTCTATTTAGTGGCTTATAGTCCTCTTAGGGGGTAGGGTTGATGGTTTTCCATAACTAAAAATGCCTTCATACTCTTGCAACATATCCTACACTTCCTTTGGCATTTCTGTCTTCTTGATTGCCTTTTCTGTAACTTCTTTTGGTTTCAACACAAGTGAAAAGCCAACTCCCTCTCCTTATTCTAAGGCTTCTAAGAAATCTTTCTCACTAACCATGAGAACATTGGGTCTAGATGATTTCAGTTCTCCATCATCCAACACTGACTGTATTTTGAATGTCACATTGTCTTCTTGAAAGAATATGAATTCTTTGCTCCATTATGCATGGCCTGTTAGTCAAATTTCCATGGTCTACCTAGGAGTAGGTGACATGAATCCATAGGTATCACATCACATAATACTTTTTCCTTATACCTCCCAATTGAAAACTCCACCCAAGCTTGTTCATTGACAAGGACATGTTTTCCTTTGTTTAACCAAGTGACTTTATAAGGATTGGTGTGGGGTATCCTTTTCATTTTCAACTTACTGACTGCCTCCTCTAACACTATGTTATTAGTAGACCCCGAGTCTATGATGACTCTACAAAATTTTCACATCATCTTGCATTTCACTCTAAATAGAAATCTCCTTTGAATAGGCTCATCTTTTACTGGCTCCTTAATCAGAGTTCTCCTAATCATTAGATTTTCACCTTCTTCTGACTCTAAGGGTACTTCAGGATGCTTACCTCCACCACTAGTGTCTTCTTGAACATAATTTACCCTTTTATCACTTCCTTGGGAGGTAGTTCCTCTCTCTAAACACCTATATGTAGGATGTCCCATCTTGTTATAGTGGTAACATTTCATGTTGGCAAAGTAGTTACCTCTACCTTGACTACTGCATCTTCCTCTATTGTTAGAGTTCCTTCCACTATTTGAATTGCTCATGTTGGAGCCTCCCTCTTGCTATTCAGCAAGCTTGGTCTCTCCTTGACTATTTGTTTCAGAATCTCTTCTACCATATCCACCTCTCTTCCCTCTATTGTCTCTTCCTCTACCTCTTCCTCTGGTAGTGCTAGAGTCTTGTTTCTTTCTCAGCTTCTCTTCAACCTTGATAGAAATTTGGTAGCACATCTAAATGGTGTCTGGAGTCAAGAGAACCATCTCATCTTGTATGTTCCATTTAAGACCATTAAGGTATCTTTCTACCTTCACTTTCTCATCTTATAAAACTCTAGACCTCATGCAAAGCCTCTAAAATTCTTCAGTATAGGAGTTTACATCTAGTTCCTTCTATCTTAAACTTTTTCTTATTTTATATAGTTGGATTTCATAATCCTCAGGGATATAAGCATCTCTATTTTTTTCATCCATAGCTCTCCATGTGGCAATGGGATTATTTCCTTCCTTCTCTCTCTCTCTCATCTTGGATGAATTTACACCAAGTGAGTGCAGACCCTCTTAGTCTAGCTTTAGCAAGTTTCACCTTTTGAGCCTCAATTAAGCCATCACACTCAAAATGATTTTGTAGTCCTTCTATCCAATCTAGGACTATCTCTGGTTCCATATTTCCACTAAATATAGAAACTCCTTCTAGTGCTTTACCACTCATAGCCTTTAAAGCTTTAAAGAATGGTTCCTCAGTAAGGATAGGGTCAGCTTCAGGTACTTCATCATCTATGGCAATCTCCTTGCCTTTCCCTTCAACCTTATCCTTTACTTCTTCTTTCACATCAACTTCATCTACCTTTTTCTCTAGTTGATCCAATCTATCTCTGAGCATCCTATTCTCCACTTATTTCTAATCTACCTTCTTAACCAACTCTACATTGGTCACCATTCTAGACTCTCCTACTCACTCTTCTGGTTGAAACATTAACCACAAGCCTGATCAAACAAGCTTTGATACCAATCTGATGGAAGTGCTCCAAGGTGTGCTCAAACAAGCTTGCTAAGGACTCCACTTGTCCCAATCTTCTTAGGATCCCAATATCTCTCCTAGGACCCCAATAGTCTCAATTATCCAAGCCTAAGAACATCCTAACTCCACTCCAAGAGTTTTTCTTCATGTGTTTAACCTTGAAGGACAACTACCAATAGTTTTGTCTCAATGCTTATCTCTAGATTGAAGGATTCTTGGCACAAATCCTTCATAACAACTTCACCAATGCTGAAAGGGTCATATCCACCATTAAAAAACTCCTTTTTCATCCTTCCAAATCCATTGGAATGGGTCTTTAATCCATAATTAGTCGAGTTCCAAGTTAACTCTCATTTTGGTCCTATTAGGCCTAATTGTCCAATTAGCCCTATCCAGAGGGTTTTCCTAGATTCTTTCCAAAAACTTGCAAATAAACCCAAAACAAAACCTAGGATCATGATACCCTTTTTGAAGACCTAAAATATTTTCAAGGTCTTGGGCTCCCAAGTCATCCATACACCAGTGTCCTAAAATGTAGGGAAAATAGGGTTATTTTGGCTCTTTACAAGCAGTCTACTAATTTCTACCTAGAAATCCATCTAAATGGATTGGAAAAGACCTTATCTCACAACTAGGGATCTATAGGACCTTAAATATCAAAAAACACACTTGGTTTATACCTCTCACACACACCCTTGCTTCTGCATTCAAACTTCTCTCTGTCATGCACCTAACCAGACAGTCATTGCTCCCCTAGGGCATGGATTTAAAATTATATAAATGGCTCTCTAGGCCTCCTATTTGAGTACATACACTATACAGAGGCTTCTCTACCATATTCATCCACCCTTTGAATATTTCCATGGTTGGATTCTATGGGAGAACCATGAAACTAAAAATCACCTAGACTGTACCAGCAACTACACTAATTCCTAAACAATTTACTAAGTCTAACTAATCAACTCAAAACAACTTGATCACTGAATGGAAAAGTCTTATATCTACTCCTACTACATGGATCCAACACTGTATCAAGCTTTTCAATCTCTCAAAACACTTCTACCATCCAACCAAGTCGACTGTTATAGAAAACCAAAACACTCTCTTCTATTCACTTTCAAAAACTTATAATACATTCTCCATACCTTGAGAAATGAGCCACAAGGTGTCTAAATATGCCTCCTCCATGTTTTTAGGCCACTATAATTTATTCCCCTCCCTAATTTGTAGGGAATCAAAAGTTGTCTATGTTGCATGCAACATTTGCAAAATTGTAAATGTTGTCATGACAACATTTTAGCATCTTTTGCATTAATGATGCAAACTAACTTTTATGACCTCTATCCCATATCATTCAATGAATAAACACATTTGAGGACTTTTAAGGAAATTTTAACACCTTGCCTAAGTCTAGAAAATTTTTAGACCATATTTCCCACTTTAGGCCTAAACTAAGGATTAACAACTTAAAAAGCAACCTAAACTAAACTATATTGGATTGAGTACTAACTACTAATCCATCTAGTCACACACATTTAAAGACTTTCTAAGGTCAAAAGTAAAGTCACTAACTTGGATAGAGTCAGTTACAAGCCAAAATTGGACTAAGACTTTAGGGAGCTCCTAGGTGTTCCTGCACCATTAGTGGATAGAGGTTAATTGAAATTCATTGATAGGAAATGTTCTATCAGAAGTAAATCAGGAGACTTCATCGCATATGGTACTAAATATAGAGGTAATGTATTTGAACTAAATACATCTAAAGCTTCTTGTTTTATTGCAAAGGTTGATGATAGTTGGTTATGGCATAGAAGAATTTTTCATGTTAACTTTGATAACATTATGAAGGAAAGTATGACAAATGTTGTAAGAGATCTACCTAAGATTGTGAAACCATATAACACTATGTTTATAGAGTGCGTTATGGGGAAGTAGACTAGAAGTAGTTTTAAAAAAAAATATTATTCAAAAAAAGGGAAGTTGGATCTGGTACATACAGATCTGTGTGGTCCTACAAGAGCAAGATCTTATTATGGTGAAAGGTACTTTACAATTTTTGTTGATGACTTTTCTAGAATGATGTGGGTTACATATTTGAGAGAGAAATCTAAAGCATTTGACAAATTCAAGTTATTCAAAGAAAAAGTTGAAAATGAATATGGTTTGAAGATAAAATGTTTGAGATTAGATAGAGGTGGTGAGTTTATATTAGATTTATTTAATTCCTACTGTGAAGAGGATGAAATATTCAATCAAACATCTGCACCTAGGACACCACAATAGAATGTGATAGTAGAGAGAAGAAACATAACAATATTATATTCTGCAAGAACTATGTTGCTCAAAGGAAATGTATGACATGTTCATTGGAAGGAAGCTGTTGGTCCTATTTTATACACCTTGAACAAAATTCAGATTAGAGATGGTACAAGTAAAACTCCTTATGAATTATGGTTTTATCATACACCTACTATAAAATATTTTAGAATATTTGGAAGTAAATGTTATATCAAAAGAGATGATGAGATAGGGAAGTTTGATGCTAGAAGTGATGAAGGTATTTTCCTTGGTTATTCTACTAAGAGAAAAGCGTATAAATGTTTCAATTTGAGATTGAGAAATTTGATTGAAAGCGCTAATGTGAGGATTGATGAAAAGTTTCAGATTCAGGAAAGAATGTATGAATATGGTCAGATTTTAGAGAAAAAAGAGGTCACTGCTGAACCTGAAGAACCTTTAATGGTTGATAATGAGATTGAATATGAATTAATTGAGCTTACTGAGACTCCTAAGACTCTGAGGTATGTTAAGAAGAACCATCTTGAAGATCAAATCATTAGTGATGCAAGTAAAGGTATGATGACTAGATCTAAAGTTAGAGATGAAATTTGTCTAATTTCTCAAGTTGAACCGAAAACTATTGATGAAGCATGTAGATATGAATCTTGGAATAAATCTATTCAAGAAGAACTTGAACAAATAAAGAAAAACAATACACGGGAATTGGTTCCAAGACCTAAGAACAAAAATGTGATAGGAACTAAATGGGTCTTCAAAAACAAGATGGGTGAGGAAGGAACAGTGGTAAGAAATAAGGATAGACTTGTTTTTAAAGGCTACTCACAATAAGAAGGCATATAATTTGAAGAAAAATTTTCTCTTGTTGCTAGGCTAGAATCTATGAGATTATTTCTTTCTTATGCTTCACATAAAGACTTTAGAGTATATGAGATGGATGTGAAATCAACATTCTTGAATGGATATTTGGAAGAAGAAGTATACATTGAGCAACCTGATGGATTCCCTTTGACATAAAAAGAAGACATGGTTTGTAAGTTGAAGAAATAATTGTATGGACTAAAACAAGCACTAAAAGCATGGTATGCAAGAATAGACAAGTATTTACTTTTTCTTGGTTTCAGAAAAGGTAATGCAGACAGTAATTTATGTTTAAGAACTGGTGAAGATGGAATCTTAATCATAGAAGTTTTTGTTGATGATATCATTTTTGGAGGCAATGATAAGGTGAGTAAGAAGCTCTCTAAAGAAATGGAAATGAATTTGAAATGTCAATGATTGGTGAGATAAAAAATTTTCTTGGTTTGAAAAATAATTAGAGTAAGAATGGTATTTTTATATCTCAAACCAAGTATCTTAAGGGAATGTTGAAGAAGTTTGGAATGGAATATTGTAAACCTGTTGGGACACCCATGGTGACTAGATACAAACTAACTAGTAATGATGAGACTCAAGTTATTTTTCAGACAAAGTACAGATCGATGATTGGTGGTCTATAATATCTAACTCACACCAGACCAGATATTTCTAGTGCAGTTGGAATTGTGGAAAGATATCAAGAAGATCCTAAAGAGACACACCTTGCTACTGTGAAAATAATTTTCAGATACTTAAAAGGAACAATCGAATATGGATTTTAGTATGAAA
This sequence comes from Thuja plicata, assembly GCA_018584345.1. Taxonomy (NCBI): domain Eukaryota; kingdom Viridiplantae; phylum Streptophyta; class Pinopsida; order Cupressales; family Cupressaceae; genus Thuja; species Thuja plicata. The sequence continues at coordinate 1,376,887 of MU223518.1, read as the reverse complement.
AATCAGATCAGTTTAGTTTACAGGCTTAACCTAATGCTAATTGGGAGGGTAATGTGGATGATAGAAAGAGTACAAGGGGTGGAGCATTTTTCCTTGGGAAAAGGTTGGTTTCTTGGTTAAGTAAGAAGCAGGACTATATTGCTCAGTCTACTCCTGAATCAAAGTATGTTGCTGCTGCAATAAATTGTACACAAGTTGTTTGGATGAAACAAATGTTGAAGGACATTGGAATAATTTTTGAAGAGCTAGTAGTTATCCACTATGATAACACTAGCATAGTGAATATGTCATAGAATCTTGTAGTGCATTCAAAGACTAAAAATATTTCTATTAAGTATCATTTCTTGAGGGAGAAGGTAGCAGAGAAAGAGATTAGACTGGAGTATATTAGCACAAAGGAACAAATAGCAGATATATTTACAAAACCTTTTCCAAAAGATACTTTTGAATATATCAGAAGCATGCCTTGGTTGAGAGCCCCTCCCAATGGTAATTAATTGATGCAGACATGTATCAGTCCAGTGGCTTTCATATCTATATCATTTTCTGGACTTGATGTATGGATCTACTCCTTAGGGGGAGTGATCACAAGAACACTATGGATCACATTTGGGTGATTTTACACCTAGCTGTTAGACATGAATATTAAAAAAAAATACACCTTACAAAATATTATAGAAGAGTTATGGCACCCTTTTCCATTGGTGCCAAAGGGGGAAAGATTCTATGTAAAAATCCCTACTATTTTGTGGAGATTTGTGTTGAGGATATTGAGAAGATTGTATTGAGAGAGAGAGAGAGTACTTTTTGGGTTGATGGATTTTCCCATATGTTTCCATCAATGCCAAAGGGGGATATTGTTGGATGATATCAGATTTGGGTACTATTTATGTTGTTGATATTCATGTTTTGTCACTGATATCAACATATGTTTCTATAGAAAGAACATACTGGTTATGATAACTGAAAAAAGTGTATGGACACAATACAGATGAATCAAAATGATTGAAGATAAGAATATGAAGAAGGATGTTTTATGACCTTACTCATAAGGTCACTTGGATTAAGATTGGATATTGATGATGTTACAGATGTTTTAGTGAAAATTGGTTTCTAGACTGTGACAGTAATGCTTGACAGAGAAGGTCTCTGTGTTTTGGGTATATCTTATAGGTGAAGATGTTTTAGGTGATGCAAGCTTACATAATGATAGAGGAAACATTGAGGAATGTTGGATATTGATCGATAGTTGTAAACATGTTGGTGACATGAGCTATGGTGTGTATTCTAGAGGAGACCTATTTGGTGGCTGACTCAAGATATGTAGCGTGTAATATGGATTGTGAGTGTGGATTATAGATCTAGGAGCATATTTCATGTATTTTAATTGATGTTTACTTATTTTAGGTATCATGTGTATCTTAGCAAGAAGTTAAATAAATATTTGTATATTGGAAAGCCTTAAGTGGTTGACCTAATCAATTATTTGTATATTGGGAAAGCTTAATTGGCCAACCTAATCAATTATTGTAATAGGGTATATATGAGAGATCTTTTATTTTGAAAAGATGTGGTAGAGATTAAAAAGGCAAAGAAGCCTGAAAGTTGTGAGGCTTTTTTGGCTATTGGATTTAGAGAAGAGTTTGTGATTGTAATACTTCATTGGAACTGACCAAGGAAAGATAGTTGCTATAGGATAGTTCACTGGATTGTATATTTCTCTATATTCACTTGTTTGGATTGTTAATCCTTGAGGGTGGCCTTAACCTTATTTGGGAAGTGTTCTTGGGTAGTGAGCCCACTGTTACTCTTGACTCCTAACAGGGTCTGTCCTTTAATAGGGACTATGTATTGTAATGTTGTAATAAGCTCCTAATATGGCTAAATCTTTTAACAAGGATATTATAATCTCATTACATCATTTGTGGGTGCTAATTCCCATTGAATTTTTACCTTCAATAGGGCTTCCTCGATAACAAGTATTGTGTTATTATGTTGGCATTTAATGTACTATCATTTGCATTGAAGTTTTGGTTTATAATGTTTAAAGTTTAATATTCTATATCACAACTGATTCACCCCACTCTCAATTGTTCTTGTGGACTATTATTCCTAATAGGGTGTTATGGCTCAAAGGTAAAGATGAATATGTATAATGTTTGAGGCATCGTGTCTACATGCCATGTGGAAAATCTGATCCTGTGCTCACGGGTAACTTAAAAGAGATCCACGGTCACATTTTAAAGTTAATAAATATTTAAACTAGGGTTGTTGATTGGGTATTTCCACACCACATGTGACCGTTTGAGTTTACATTTAAATATTTAAAGGCCATTCTCAAGGTTTTCATGGAAATGGCGATGTTTTCCAATTTACAAAGAGGGTAGATGGATCAAGATGATCCATCTTCTCAAATTTATGACCATGGGAGATATCTCAAAGCATATCTGATCTTCTGAGATATTTTTTCTAGACACATTAATGGATAGAATTGACTATTTTAGGGTTTTTGTGTTGTTTAATGAATATATATTGTAACCCTAATTTTGTCTTGATCTAATTGGATGGATTGACTCCCGAGCCTGTGTGTTAGGGGAGGTTGTATATAAGTAGTTTACAATTCTTTTGTAGGTGGTTTTTCCATCTTATGCAAGAATTTCTGTGGCATTCTCTCTACCCCCAGGTTTTCATCTATTTGTAATTTCTTATTGAGATTCAGATTATGCAAAGACTTTTTGTGATATTTTCTCTCTCCTTGCATTTTCTTGTATGTATTTCTCTTATTTGAAGCATAATATAGTTGCTAATATTAGATAAATCTTGGAGTTCTTGAGCCCTCTTTCTTTCTGCATTTCTGTGCACTATTATAGATGATTGATTTAGATGATCTTGTGGGTTTTTCTCATCCCCTATCATTTTGTCTCATTTTTGTGCCTATTTCCTAGAGTGAATGTTTGTTTATAGGTCATAGTTCATGTTTATTTATTGAATAAGCTATTGTTTGTGAAATCTTCTCTTTCCCTGAATAGCCTCTTTTCATCTCAAACCTCTCTATGAAATACTTATGCAAGCCTATTCAGGAAATTGTGCTTGTTTAGATATAGGAATTTCATGCTAGTTCTTGGTTATTGTGTTGTGATTCATATCACTTTCAGTGTATCACCTTGTAGGTTAAGTTTTTATTCATTTCCCTTCAGTTCTCCTTCTATCCCTTTTCCTCCCAAGTTTAATTTTCAAGTTTAAAGAGAAAAAAATAGGTGATTCTCCAAGAGGAACCAACCTAGAATCTAGAGGTTTCACTTCAGTTAGCATAGGTCTCACAACCTGGAAGTGATTCCCATGTTATACCAGATCATTAGACTCAAGATTTTAATAGGGTGCAAGTTTGGTGTATAACAGTTCTGGCACGCTCGGTGGGACACCAACAACAAAATAAGTTCATGTTTAAAAATTATGTTATCTCTGATATGCTGATTACATAATACTATCCTAGAGGAGTTCTCTTTAAGGTATATCTGACAACTACATTGGTGTTGAGAACAAGAAGATTCAGTCCCATTAAAGGTTATGAGAAGGATAGAAACAAGGAGTTCAAAGCCTTCTGAGTTTTTGAAGTTGCCTCCAACAAGAAGAAAAGGGAGATCACCTCAAAGGACATCCCCTACAAGGAGAGTATAGTCTACAACCCTTGTTTCAGAGGAGAGATTGTGGCTTTTCCATTCAAGAAGGAAAGGAAGGTATTTAAGTAAAGATTTGCTAGTAGATTTAACTTCATTCCTTGGTTCAAGTGTAATCCATACAGTTGTTATCCAACAAGTCATAGTTCCTCAAATGGAAAGACAATTTGCATTTGTACCCTTTAATCAGGGTAGTCCATTAAAATTTTCTCAACATCATGATGTGCCTCTAGCAACACTAAAAAGTTTTCCTGATTTTATAGGTGAACTCCATACAACATCTTGTGAACATGTTAGAGATGTGTCTACCATCTGTAATATACACCATGTCACTAAAGAAGACATGGCTACTAATTTGTTAGCAACCTCTTTCAAGGGTAAAGCCCTAGAATGGTTTAGAACTTTATCAGTTGGTTCTATTGATTCCTGGGACAGACTTAGAGACTCCTTCAATAGATACTTTGAAGACAAGTCAAATCATTTATCCCTAGTGGAGAAACTGACTACTATCAAAAGAGCCCCTCAGGAACAGATGACAAATTTCAACAAGAGATTTCTTAAGACATGGAATAGGATTCCTATTTTCATAAGGCCTTGAGCAGATTACACTTTTCTATATTTTTTGAAAATTTTAAATAGTGATATATCTGGCATGATTCAGTCTTTGGGAGGTACTTCATTACCTCAAGCTTTTGATATAGCTGTTAAAGCAGAAAATTATTTAATTCATGCTGGTAAGATAGGTCCAAGGCCACCCATGCCTCTCTTCCTTGATATTTAGCCTAATATGCCTCTACATATTCCTCCATTCACCCATGTACCTACTATAGTAGCACCTCAAGCTAGTTTAAACAATGAGGATTCAAGAGCAGGCTCTTCCCAATAATTGCAAGAAATTAAGATCTTGTTGCAAACTTTTGGTAATGAGTTTATCAATATCAATAAATAGAATCAAGGGAGTAGACCACTTTTCCAACAAAAAAATCAAGGTCCTAACTAGCAGTATCAAACTCAAGGACAATCCTATTAGAAAAGTAGACCACCATATCAGGGAAATTATCAAGGTCAAATTTAGAATTTCAATTAGAAGCCATTTCAATCTTACAACCCATAACCTCTCAACTTTGCAAATCCAATCAGAGATATGGTTCCAAGTCAAAAAAATATTATATCAGAGAATGAATGGTGTTTTCCTTGCAATCAACCACATAATCAGGCTACATGCTTGAATGGATTGGTGAATCAAGTACTCATGGCACAAAATGCCTCAAACACCCAATCAGAGGCATCTTCTAGTGGGTTAGTACCCCAGCAAGATACACAATCCAATGAGACTGCTATCTTTAATTGGCAAGAAGAATATTTTAATGGAGTGAATGGTGAATCTTCAATTGCAGCCAACACTCGATCCAAGACAAGGGCTTGATACATGGAAAAATAAGAGGAGAAGGGAAAGGCTACTACATCTACAGGATCACCACATACACCCACTATTGACATACTGAAAAGACCTCATGCCATGCTAGTCAAGGAGAGTCAATCTCCTAAAGAGATTGAGCCCATAATGGTGAAAGCACATCAAGAGGTCCATGTAGGAGTACCATTCAATATTGTGGACAAAATGAAGAAGATGAATGTGACTATGACCATGTGGGACTCCTTAACCATTCTAGGGCAACTTGAAATCTTGAAGAAAGCTATGGGTGAAGAGGAAATCCCTCAACAACCCACAAATGATGTAGTTAAGCTGGTGTTGGTCAATATTGATCAAGAGAAGAAAATTCCAAGTAGAAACATCAAAATAGATGTCATTCATGGTAGGAGCTTAAAGCCCCCTCCCTTTTATGTATCATTAATTATTGGATATTTTCTAGTACATAATTGTATGGTAGATAGTGGGTTTGCTAGTTCAATCATGCCCAAGAAGGTAGTTGATCAATTAAGACTCAAGTATGAACCAATCCAAAAGAAAGTAACATAACTTGATGGTTCATTAGTGAACACAATAGGTCTGCCCAAGGATACAAGTTTGGTCCTTCAGGAAAGCCCTAATTTCTCTATCCTCCTTGACATATACAATATAGATCTCCCTACTCTTTTTGCTTTATGTCTGTCAAGAGAGTTCACTATTAAGATAGGAGGATATCTTTCTTCTGACTGGTCTGATATGATTTTCCATACTAGATATGGAACCAAGGTCACTATCAACTCTGAATTGTTAGCAACACATCATGTAGAACCTTATGTGTCCAAAGTATTCAATGCAAGTTGTCTTGTACTTGATAGTAATGATTTTCCAATCATTAAGGAGACAAATAATTAGATAGAGAATATCCTAGATATCTACCTAGATGAATGGGGATCAAAAAGAACCTCAGAGGCTCAAGATAATATTAATTGGGATGCTGGTTTGGGAAATTAGATGATACAAGAGGATGGTCACACAATGCCAAGGCTCTTTAAGGAAACCACTGAAGCATAAAAAGAACAAAGCAATGAAGGTTGGAAATACTTATTTGATGGTGATAGAAGCATACTTGGATCTAGTGGTTGTGCAATGCTAGTCTCTCCAAAAGATGAGAAATATTATACAACCTTTAGATTCAGTTTTTCTTACACAAGCAATACTGCTGAATATGAGAGTTTGGTGAATGGATTGGATTGCGCTAGAAAGAGAGCAATTAAGGCCCTAAGAGTATGTGGTGACAGTGAATTGGTTGTCAGCCAAGTGAAAGGGATGAGTGCTACCAAAAATGATACTATGAAAACCTACAAGAATAGAGTTTGGGATGCAATAGAAGATTTCCATGCATTCAATATCATTGCCATCCCTAGGAAGTTAAATCAGAATGCAGATAGCTGAGCTATCATTAGATCTCAGCTTGATATCCCTAATAACATTTCAGTAGGAAAGGATCAACATCATGTCAATATTATTGTCAGGCCTTCCATCCTTTATAATGATGTCAATTTTCAGGTGTTTGAAAATGACGAGAAAATTATGCAATTCTTGTTTGAAGAAGATGTTTTCTCAAAGCACAATCATGATAGGTTGATGCAGAATTATGATGACCAAGTGGTGCAACTCAAATCTAATAAGATGCCTAGAGACCTAATCAACTTAGATTCAATCTTCAATAAAGATGACCAAGCCAAAAGGAATAAGAATAGCTTGGTAGTTCAACAAGAATATTACACTGATTTAGAGCTTGAACTAGGTGAGAGTTTAAATTTTGGAAAGGTAAGCACTAATTCAGAAAAACATGCTTACATCCAACTGCTTCAAGAATTCAGTGATGTCTTTGTTTAGAAGTATGAATATCTCAAAGGGTTTAATCCAACACTTTCTCAACACACTATAGAGCTAGAACCTAATACTAAACCAATTAGGAAAAAGCAAAGGCCCATCAATCCTAAACTAGAGCCACTCATGCATAAGGAAGTTCTTAAGCTAATAGAGAGTGCTATGATATATCCCATTAAACATACTAGTTGGGTATCCAATCTTGTTCATGTTAGAAAATAAGAATGGGGAACTAAGGTTATGTGTTGATTTTAGGGATCTGAATAGGGCATCCCTGAAAGATCACCACCCATTACCATCCATGGATCAGAATCTACAGCGTGTCTTTGGGTCTGAGTGATTTTCATTGCTAGATGGCTACTCAGAGTACAATAAAATCCTAGTCAATAAGGAGGTCAATTCAAGACTACATTTACAACCAAATGGAGGACCATGGCCTATCAAAAGATGCCTTTTGGTTTGTCAAATGTAGGTGCCAGTTTTCAAAAGGCTATGGATATGGATTTCAAGAGCCTCATGTACAAGTTAGTGCTAGTCTACCTAGATGACATGAATGTCTATTCAAAACATGTAGCACATCATATCAAACATATGAGGAAAATATTTGAATGATGTAAGGAGTTTGGGATCTCCCTCAATCCAAAGAAGTGTTTATAAGGACTAGCCTTCTTTGGATTTGTAATGATGAGATCTGTTATTCAATTTCGTTGGTCATGAATGATTATGTTGGGTAAGAAACAAAGTTATTTTTATTTTTATTTTCATGCTTATTGTAATTATAGTTGAAATTTAGTAATTATTTAATGGATTAATTTATGTGTTAGGGTGTATAAATTAATCTATAGGAGTTTTAAAGTGCATTTTCTTTGGAAACTTTAGTTATAACGTTATTAGTAATTTTATTAGATAAACTAATTTGCATAGTGCTACTATAAATGAGTTTATCACTAAGTTTTATTAGTCTCACTGGAATTGTACTTACTATGTCATGATGTGTTTTCTGAGTGAATGTTAGATCGATTGTGTGTTTCTCTCTTTTATGAAAATGCAATGTTTTGGGTATCTGTTGGGATTAGTTGACTTTAGGGATGAAAACTAGATGTTTTGGGGTTTCTATCTCTATGGTTTTTGCGTGCTTCAGTGCATGTTCATGTTGTTATTGATTTTGGTCTTAATCTTTTTACCCAACCTAATTGGTCTAAACTTGTCTTATGTGATCTTGTGAGAGTATTTTAAGTGGTTTTGGTTAATTGAGAACCAATAGTTCTTGTTGTTAGAATAGTTCCAAGGGATAACTGAGAGGGGGGGTGAATCAGTTTTCAGCAAGTTTAATTACTTTCTTCTTTTAATTACAAAATAAAATTAAGAATTAACACATTTAGATAACACAAGATAGAACACAACAATTTTGGCTATGGGTAAACCAAATAGATAAAAACCCCAGTGGGAATTAGCACCCACAAAGAACTGTACTTGAGTATAATTATCCCTATTAGGAGATCTTGTGACCCTATTAGGAGTTGTTCTTTACAATTCAATAAGTACAGTGACCTAGTTAAGGTTCTGACCCTATTAATAGTCTTTTACAAATAGCCCTGTTAGGGGTGAGGACTCACTGTCCAAAAAGCTCACTTCTAAAATGATGAAGGCTGCAACCTTTTGTAAAATAGATATACACTATATCTTATAAATGAACTGTTTGAGTAGACATGTTGTCTTGATCAGTTCCATTGTATTGTATACTTCCACTTCTTCTTCATATAGATCTTTTCTTGATGAATGAAATGTCTCTACTATCCCAAAACAATGGACATTTTGATATGTGCTTTTTCTATCTCTTTTCTTATCATTCACACTTAGCATTCACCAAATGAACTACTATTAGTATCTTCCCCAAAAGATGTGATCTTAGTAGGATTTAGGAGTCCCTTCAATAATTATTTAGTCAGCCACATCAACCACGCAACCTGATTGGAATCATGCAACCCAAATTGAATAGACGCAATGCTTCACAAAGTTGGGTCCACCAAATTAACTCCAACTTCATGATTATAATAGAACATGTTTGGTGCCTTTAGATAATTATCTTTAACTCATAACTAAACATGAATACAAACACGCATATCCCAAAGATAGGTGCAACTCAAGAAATATTGTAATTATGTCAGATCTTCATAGATAATCTTCAGTCACTGTAACCGTCATAACTGATTAACATAACTTAACTAAAACTTCATATCTGACTCTGCGTGAATGCACATAGTATATAGAACATGTATACACCATGAAAATAAACACACATAGCTCCAAAACATCTGTATTGATAATTGCATACAGAACATGTTGTATATTATATGTTATCATCAATGACAAACATACAATCAATTATTTCCATAGAAGCAAATCTCCAACTATCTCCCCCTTTGACATTGATGGCAACATATGATATCATCAACTCAAAGTGTCTTCCTTCATTTTAAAATCTTCTCAATATCCTCATCAAAGGTTCCTCTTCATTGTTGTTGCTCTTTTGAATGTATACTCCCCCAGAGTATATGCTCCCCCTTACTATATACTCCCCCTTTGACATCAATGGAAAAGGGTGCCAAACACCATTAAGCATAGGTACTACTCCAAAAGTACAGTGGTCAACCATTCATCAGTCGCCAAGGACTGATGTTCTTTGCTAAAAATTCTAATTAGACTCAAGAAAGGGAATTACTCCCAGCTTCTCCCTAAGATACCCAAAAGTATCTTTTTGATAATGGTTTTGTGAGAATATCTGCTAATTGTTCTTTAGTGCTCACATAATCCAAATTTACTTCTCTGCCTGCAAATTTTTCTCTTAGAAAGTTGTATTTGATCTCAGTGTGTTTTTTTTTGCATGCATCACAGGGTTATTTGACATATTAATAGCTCTAGTGTTATCACAGTGAATAGAAATAGGATAATCAATCTAAATTCCAAAGTCTTTAATCATTTGTTTGATCCAGAACATTGTTGAGCAATTCAATATTGTTGCAATGTATTCAGCTTCTGTTGTTGACTGAGAGATACAATTCTACTTTTTACTTGTCCAAGTGACCAACCTGTCTCCAATAAATACTGCTCCTCCTAATGTACTTTTTTTTCTGTCATCAACGCAACCTGCCCAATCTACGTCTGTATACACATGATTTTGTATATTCTCTAAGTTAGGATACCATAAACTATAGTCTATAGTCCCTTTTAAATATCTAAATATTCTTTTTATTGCTATTAGGTGATTTTTCTTGGCTTTAGCTGCAAATCTTCCAACAATGCCAACTGCATTAGAAATATCAGGTCTAGATTGAGTAAGATATATGAGTTTTCCAATCATAGACTTGTATAGAGTCTTTTCAACTATTGTGGAATCATCATCTTTAGAAAGCTTACTTTATATTATCATGGGGGTGCTTACTGGTTTGCAATCTTCCATTTTGAAAGTCTTCAATATATATTTCTCATACTTAGACTGATTTATGAATATTCCTTTGTCTGTTTGTTTTACATTCAATTTAAGAAAATATTTGATAGGTCCAATCATGCTCATTTCAAACTCACTTTTCATCTCTTTGGCAAATTCCACACTTAGTTTTTCATTACCTCCAAAGATAATGTCATCAACAAAAATAACAACGAGTAGTAATCCTTCATCTGTCTCTCTTATGAATAAATTACAGTTTGCTTCTCCTTTTCTGAATCCTATCTTTGTTAAGTAACCATCAAGTCTCTCATACCAAGCTCTTGGGGCCTATTTAAGTCCATAAAGTGCTTTCTTTAATCTGCATACCATGTTTGGCTTGTCTAAAAGATTGAATCCTTTAGGCTGCTCTATGTAGACTTCTTCCTTCAGGTCACCATTCAGAAAAGCTGACATGACATCCATTTGATATACTTTAAAGCTCTTGAATGTTTCATAGGCCAAAACAACTTGATAGCTTCTAGTCTACTCATAGGGGCAAATGTATCAATGTAGTCTATTCCTTCTCTTTGCACATATCCTTTACATACTAATCTTGCTTTGTTCCTTACAACTATGCCTTCTTCATTCATTTTGTTCCTGAATATCCAATTTGTTCCAATCACGTTCTTATCATGAGGTCTAGGGACCAATTCCCATGTTTCATTCTTGATTATTTGATCTAATTCTTCTTGCATAGCACTTTTCCAATCTAAATCTTTTCACACATCTTCAACACTTAAGGGTTCAATCTGAGAAAGTAAGCATACCTCTTCATTAGAGGTTGAACCTTTTTCTTTGGATATTATCAAGACTTTAGCGGTCTGATCTCCAATGATGTCTTCCTTAGAGTGGTATTTGGATGTGTATTTTGAGTTCTTAGGAGTGACACTCTCATATGTAATCTATGATTCTTATTTACTTGGTTCAATATTATTTCATGAAACATCAATACAGTCAAACATTTCTTCAATAAATGTATCTTTATTGATAGGACTAGGTCCATCTTCAATCATAGGAGCACTTTCATAGTATCTCTCTTGAATCATAAAATTCTCATCAATCTTCACATGAGTACTTTCAATGATCTTCTTTAATCTTAGATTAAAACATCTATAGGCTTTTCTTTCAGTAGAGTAACCAAGAAAAATACCTTCATCACTTCTAGCATCAAACTTGCCAATGTTATCATCTCTCTTGTTGTAGCACTTGCTTCCAAAGATTTTGAAGTATTTTATAGTAGGTACATTACCAAACCAAAGTTCATAGGGTGTCTTGTCTGCGCCTGGTCTTAGTTGTATTCTATTGATAGTATAGACTGTTGTATTGACTTCATCTCTCCAATAGGTATGGGAAACCTTTCCTTCAATCATGATAGTGTACACTGTGTCAAGTATTATTTTGTTCCTTCTTTCTGCAATCCCATTCTGCTAAGGGGTTCTAGGTTCACTTAACTGTCTCATGATTCCATGTTCTTCACAGTAATCATAAAACTGGTCAAAGGTGAATTCTCCTCTATCAGATCTTAGACATTTTATCTTCAATCTAGATACATTCTCAACCTTAGCTTTGAACACTTTGAAATTCTCAAAAGCTTTAGATTTGTCTTTTAGGAATGCAACCCACATCATCCATGAGAAATCATCAACAAACAAAATGAAATACCTTTCTTCATAGTATGATCTTTTTTGAGTAGGTCCACATAGGTCTGTGCGTATCAAATCTAATTTGTTTTTAGCAAAGTCATGTTTTCTCCTGAATGAGGTCCTCACATGCTTCCCCATCACACATTCCCTGCACATGGTGTCTACTGGTCTTGCAATACTTGGAAGGTCTCTTACTTATTTTACATTACTTATCTTGACTATGTTGTCAAAATTGATATGACAAAGTCTCTTGTGCCATAGCCAACAGTCATCCACTTTTGTAGAAAAACAACTTACTTCAGAGTTAAGTTGAAAAACATTACCTTTGGTCTTTGAGCCTGATACAATCATGTCTCCTTCTTTGTTGTTGATAATACAACTATTTTTCTTGAATTCCAACTTATATCCTTTGTCTAGCAGTTGTCCAACACTTAGTAAGTTATGATGCAAACCATCAACATAAAGAACATCATTTGTCTTGTTCTATCCATCTAAGGTAATATAACCTCTTCCTATGATAGGTTTGGGATTGTTATCTCCAAATCTAACCATGCCACCTTTGTACTTGTCCAAATGTACAAATCTATCTTTGTCTCCTATCATGTGGTGTGAACATTTTTTGTCAATGATTCATTCAGTTATGATGTCAGCTTTTGAAACTAATGCTAACTCTTGTACTTTTTCTTCATCTTCTTTGTCTATTTCTTCAAGCATCTTCTCAATGTCTTTGATGGAAATGTATCCAATTTCATATTCTCCTGAATCATCATCAGTTACACCATCTTCAACATGATATCATTCCTTAGTGTACTTGGGCTTGTAATCTATTCTGAACTTCTTGACTCTTGTAGGACACTTGGATGCAAAGTGACCAACTTTGTTGCATGAAAAATATTTGAATGGTAGTTGTCCTTCATATTTCCCTTTACCTTTCCTTTCTTTCTTGGAAATCATAGAAATGATTTCTTCTAGTTCTGTATCCACTTATTCATTATTATTAGAGCTTCTTATAGATTTCTTAATATGAACTAGAGCTTTGAAGGCTGTCTCACTTTTAGGTTCTGCCTTTAATCTTGATATCTCAAATGCAGATATTTTGTTGATCAAAGTCTCCCTCTTGAATTATTTTGAATATTGCATAGTCTCATCTAAGATATTGATCTTTATCTCATATTATTCTATCAATGTGGTCATTATTTTGTCCATTATATCATCCTCTAAAATTTCTCCACCATTGTTTTTGATACCTGAGACTACTTCATTAATTCTCTGATTGTAAGCTCTGATGTTTTCTTCAGGTAACATCTCTAAGTTGTTGTATATTTTCTTCCATGTCTTTTTGTGTGCATTCTTAGCTTGGATGTCTCCTTCAAACATATCTTCTAATTATTTCCAAATAGAATATGTTTTATCTGCCTTCTTGATCTCAAAAAATTCACTGTCAGATAGGGCACTAATTAGGGCTTCTTTGGCAATTGCACTTTGAGTGAACACTTCCTTTTGTTTGATTATAGAATCTTCTTCTGCAAGGTCTTTTAAGGTGGGAACATCAATTGAATGAGTGGCAATCTCATAGATCTCAAATCCAATGCACTGAAGATGTGTTATCATTTTTTTCTTCCAGTCAAGATAGTCTTCTCCATCAAACTTAGGACTCTCTTTCCTGAAGTATACCATCTGATCTACCTTAAGCTATTAGGCTTTCTCTCCAAGGCACTTGGATCTAATACCAATTGTTAGAATAGTCCCAAGGGATAATTGAGAGGCGGGTGAATAAGTTATCAACAAGTTTAATTAATTTCTTCTTTTAATTACAAAATAACATTAAGCATTAACACATTCAGATAACACAAGATAGAACACAACAATTTTGGTTATGGGGAAACCATATAGGTAAAAACCCCGGTGGGAATTAGCACCCACAAAGAACTTTACTTGAGTATAATTATCCCTATTAGGAGATCTTTCCACCCTATTAGGAGTTGTTATTTACAATGTAATAAGTACAGTGACCTGGTTAAGGGTCTGACCCTGTTAGGAGTCTTTTACAAATAACCCTAATAGGGATGAGGACTCATTGGCCAAAAATATCACTGCTAAAAGAATGAAGGCTGCAACATTTAGTAAAATAGATATGCACTATATCTGATAAATGAATTCTTTTAGTAGACCTATTGTCTTGATCAGTTCCAGTATATTGTATACTTCCACTTCTTCACATAGATATTTTCTTAATGAATGAAATGTCTCTACTGTCCCAAAATAATGGACATTCTGATCTGCACTTTTTTTGTCTCTTTTCTTATCATTCACACTTAGCATTCACCAAATGAACTACTATAAGTATATTACCCAAAAGATGTGATCTTTGTCAGCTTTAGGAGTCCCTTCAATACTTCTTTAGTCGGCCACATCAACCATGCAACCTGATTGGAATCATGCAACCCAAACTAAATAGATGCGACACTTCACAAAGTCGGCTCCACCAAATTAACTCCAACTTCACGATTCTTATAGAACATGTTTGGCACCTTTAGATAATTATCTTTAACTCATAACTAAACATGAATACAAACACACATATCCCAAAGATAGGTGCAAGTCAAGAAATAATATAATTACGTCGGCTCTTCACAGATAATCTTTAGTCACTGTAACTATCATAACTGATTAACATAACTTAACTGAAACTTCATATCCAACTCGGCGTGAATGTGCATAGTATCTAGAACATGTATACACCATGGAAATGAACATGCATAGCTCCAAAAAATCTATACTGATAATTTCATATAGAACACCTCTGTATATTATATGTTGTCATCAATGACAAACATATAATCAATTATTTGCATAGAAGCAAATCTCCAACACTTGTATGGGCGAGAACTAGTTTCGAGAGTTATGTTCTTCTTTTTGATGTTTTCTATGATTCTATAAGAGTGTAATCATGTATGGGCAGGAATCACTAACAAGGTTTATGTTATACCTTGATGATGTCATTTTGTGAACCTAGGGTAGGATTACCTAGTTGTGTAGTAGGGGGTGGCTTGCAATAAGTGTCAGGGCTCACAAGTGGTTGCCAAGATCATTTATTGTAAGTAATCATAACAAGTGATAACATAATAATTTATTAGGGGGTTTTAGTATAATCTAATAAGATATGTTTACTCACCCATGCTTGAGTGCTAATATAGGCTAAGATGGAGGATGCGATGATGCTTTCTGCCTTGAGGGCTATGTGTCTAACATAGTGAGTGACTTTGTCTATTTGAGACATCATTAATACTATGCATGGTCACTTGAGTGCTGGAGTACAGATAGACTAACCAAGACAAAAATTAAGGGTTGGACATACATGATGAAACCTTCCTATATGCAGCTTAGGTTATCCTACATGTGTCAGTTGCCTCTAGTATTGTGTACATTTCCTTAATGTGATTCAGAAAGCTTCTAGGATCTTCCTATGCATTTCTGTATGATATCTTATGTACCTTTGTTGTTTTCCTTCTTGTTGTATACCCATGTGAGTGGGCCTATTATTATCTCCTCAGCACGGTGGGAGTGGACCTATCATTCTATGAGGTTAGGTGGTAGTGATTCTTATTACCATTAAGATCTGGCATTCGTCTTCATGCTTGGATGATTCTCATTACAGTTCTTCTTCTATGTTCTTATTCTTCTAGAGACTTGTCCAGTTTCATTAGTTGTATATTTATACCATATGTGTATATTGGTTACCATCCTTTTGGAGGATGTATTGTATTTATATGTATTATTGCATACCATGTGACTTGTGTAGTGGATGCTAATTATTTTGTATACCTTCGGTATCGATTGTATATGTGGTCTTATTATCTAAGATTTATATTATTGGATTTAGTTGATGTATCCTTTATGTTAAGTTCTTTATATTTGTTATTGTAGACACACTAAATTGTCCTTTTTTATTTCTATATTAATTTAATTAATATTGCCTATAACAATATAGTTAATTCTTATAGATTAACTATATTTGTTATATTCGACTATTTATTTAATTTTATTAAATAAATTCATCACCTTGTATTTAAATTTAATTTAAATACTATCCCTAATATATTAAAATTTATTTTAATATATGTTTCCTCCATATTTATTTTAAATAAATTTTATTTATTTAATCCCTCCATTTTCTCTAAAATTCTTCTAAACCTTATTTAAATTAAATTAAATTTAATTTAAATCTCATTTCTCCTTGCTTTTGGCTAAATTCGGCCTAATCACACTTAAAAGGTAAATAAACCCATTTTAGCCTTAATCACTTGCACACACATGTGACTATTTTAAATTATTATTCTCTCCCCTTGAAAAGTCAACTCCTCTCTCTTTTGCCTCTTAATC
>MU223518.1:1329252-1347125 GCA_018584345.1 Thuja plicata | reverse complement strand
ATACAACTCTAAGTCATAAGAAGAGTACTTCTTCTTTGCATCATTTAGCTTCTCGCTATGGAAAGCTACTGGTCTTCCTTCTTGGCTTATGACAGCCCCAATGGCCACATTACTTGCATCACATTCTACTGTAAAAAGCTTATCAAATCTTGGAAGAACTAGAGTAGGCAACTCTTCTATCTTCTCCTTGAGTGTTTCAAACCCTTTGTCTGCTTTTGGTGTCCATTAAAACTTTATCTTCATCCCACCTCTAATGGTGTCTAACATAGGTACACAAATCACACTAAAATGTCTAATGAACTTTTTGTAATACTGAGCTAAACCATGGAAACTTCTCACCTTATTTGCAGCCTTGGGAGTAGGCCAATTTAGAATGGCATCCACCTTTTTTTGGTCCATTTTTAGGTTACCCTGTGACAAAAAAAAAACTGAGATACACCAGCTCCTACTTCATGAAGTCACACTTCTCCAATTTGATCATTAGCTTTTCATCATGCAATTTCTTGAAAACAAATTTCAAATGCCTAATATGCTCCTCCTTAGTTTTGTTGAAAACTAAAATGTCATCTAGGTAGACAACAACAAATTTTCCAATGCATTCTACCAATACCTCATTCATCAACCTCATAAAAGTTGAGGGAGCATTAGACAAACCAAATGGCATTACAAGTCATTCATACAAACCTTCTGTAGTTTTGAAGGCTATCTTCCATTCATCTCCTTCATTATTCTAATTTGGTGGTAACCACTCTTGAGATCAATCTTGCTAAACTACTTTGCCTCCCCTAAAAAATCCATTAGATCTTCAATTCTAGGTATTGGAAACCTATACCTAATGGTGATTCTATTTATGGCTCTAGAATTAGTACAAATTCTCCAAGCTCCTCCTTTCTTAGGTGCTAAAATAGTAGGGACTACACATGGGCTTATGTTCCTTCTAATTAGGCCTTGGTCTAATAACCCTCTAATTTGCTTGGCTATTTCCTCATTTTTTTGAGGGGTCATCTTATAGGCAGCTTTGTTGGGTAAGGTAGCTCCTGGTATGAAGTCAATCTTGTGGCTAACAAGCCTCTTAGGGGGTAGGGGAGTGGGCTGGCCATCACTCACAATATCCTTGTACTCTTCAAGTATTTCTTTTACCTCATTTGGTATCTCTGATTTCTTGACAGCAACTTCATCTTTTGGCTTCTCGCCAACCATGAGCACACTTGGACTTGATGTTTTCACCTTTCCTTCTTCTATTAGTGACTAAAATTTGAAAGTCACTCCATCTTTCTTGAATGAGTATGCATTCTTGGTTCCATCATGCATGGCTTGGCTATCAAATTTCCATGGCTTTCAAAGTAGAAGATGTCATGCATCCATGGGAAGAATGTCACATAGAACTCTATCTTTATACTTGCAAAAGGTGAATTCTACCCATGCTTGTTCTCCTACAAACACATGTTGTCCTTTATTGAGCCATGTAACCTTGTATGGATTTTCGTGCGAAATGCTTTTCAAATTTAATTTGCTGGCTGCCTCTTCACTAATGATATTATTAGTTGAGATAGAATCAATAATGACTCTACACACCTTTCCTGTAATATTGCACTTCACTCTAAAGAGTGCTCTCCTTTGGCTTGGTTCTTCTTTTCTTGGCTCTCTAATTAAGGTCCTCCTTATCATGAGGTTCTCACCTTCTTCTGATTCTAATGGTACCTCAGATGGCTTGCTGCTGCCACTTAATTCTTCTTGGACATAGTTAACTCTTTTCCCACCTCCTTGAGAAGTAGAACACTTTTTAGGACACCGATATGCAAGATGTCCAAATTGCTGACAGTTGTAACACTTCATTGAAGAAAAGTAAGATCCTCTTCCTTGGTTATTAGTTCTTCCTCTTGAACTACTATTTAAACCTCTTCCACAATTATAACCACCTCTTTTGCTACTAAATTCTCCTTGATTCTCAGTGAGTTTGGACTCACTTTTATTTCTTCCTCCATATCCTCCTCTATGACCTCTGTTGTCTCTTCCTCTTCCTCTTCTATTTGAATCTTGCTTCTTCTTGAATTTTTTCTCCACTTTGAGGGCTAGTTGGTAACATTGGTGTATAGTCTTGGGGTTTAAGAGACTAATTTCCTCTTGGATACTCCACTTGAGTCCATTCAAGTACCTAGCCACTTTCAAGCTTTCTTCTTCCATCACATGTGACCTCAAGCATAGTTTGTGAAATTCCTCGGTGTAGGAACTGACTTCTAAATCTTTTTGTCTCAGATTTTGTCTCTTTCTGTGCAACTACACTTCATAATCATTAGGAAGGAAAGTTTCCTTCATTTTGGCCATCATACCTTTCCAACTGATTATGGGGTTCTTTCCTTCTTTTACCCTCTCATCTTGGATAAACTTCCACCAAGTGAGAGTAGTTCCTCTCAACCTTGTCTTGGCTATTCTTACTTTCTAAGCTTCAGTCACATTATCACAGTCAAAGTGATTTTCAAGACCTTCTATCCATTGATTAATTCTAGTTCCATCTTTCCACTAAATAGAGGCACACCTTCTAAGGACTTACCACTCATTGCCTTCAATGCTTTCAAGAATGGCTCTTCTTGAAACATAGGGTATGGCTCTGGAATAATGTCTTCCTCTACCACTGCTTTACCCTTTCCATCAGCTTCTCTCATTTGTTCACTGACTGCTACAGTCCTAAGCTATACTTCTTCCAACTTAGTCAACATTTCAGCTAACTATTCCTTCCCAAGTCTATTCTCCTCCTTTTTCTCTTCCACATCTTTTGCGATTTTAGCATTGGTTACCATCTTGGATGAGGTGACAGACGTTTCTATAGATAACATCCAAACAACACACCCCCAAGTCTTTTAGGGCTCTGATACCAATCTGATGTGGATAGAAGTCTTGTTGCTACTACAGAACCAGCTTGGCTCTATTCTAAGATCTTTCTCCTAGATCTCTTAGGGTGTTCACAACCCTAAACTGAGGTAAGTCACTCTCAACTTCACCTCCTCTTCAAGACTCAGTCCCCATTGAAATGTTTTTCATCTTCTTCTTGCTGAACTTACACAAATAGATTCATTCAACCAATGTTTTAGAACATTGTTCTCATTCTCTTCCCTAGCCAGACTATTACCAAGCTCACCTAGGGTAAGATCTCCAGACTCTTTGTTGTTGCTTCTCCTATAGAAAATAAAAAGGAAACTATGTACATGGGCTCCTCTTGAGTTCCATCCCAACACATGACTCTCACCATAGATTCTAGAATCTTGAGGGGCCATTACTGCTTACAACCCAGAATGGGTGAAGAACTAAAAACTTACAAAATAGAAAATAATGTAACTAATCTACTTGCATGCAAAATGAACAAAGAAGTTTGATATCCACTAAACACACTATCTGCAACTTCTCATTATTGGAAACAAAACAAAATAGTACAATAATCTGCAACTCTGTGATTTCCTGTAGCTTCTCTTTTCTTCAATCTCTACTCTTTGGATCTCTACAATGAAGGCTTTTGATGTTATTAGTAACCATCCTCTCATAGGAAACAACCCTAACGGTCCACTCATTCGCAAGAATCTCTTCAGGAACCATTACACTACCCATACTGTCCATAAAAGACAAGATCCACTTTTCATGGGCCGTTATGACTGAATATTGCCAAGAAATAGTAATGCAAGCCAAGTGCCAGTCACAATCAGTGTTTACCAAGCTGCAATGTTAACTTGGTTGCAGTGTTAACTCGGCATTAGTGTTAACTTGGTATTAGTGTTAACTCAGCTGCAGTGTTAACTCAGCATTAGTGTTAACTTGGCATCAGTGTTAACTGAGTAGCTTATTAAGGGTTCCTGTTGCCTTGATTATATTTCCAGAGGCTTCCAAACTACCTCACACACACACAATAAAGGAAACTAACTAAGCAACCTATCTATACATGGATTGACCTAGTCATATCCATTTTAGGAAAAACAAACAAATGACCATCTAAGGTCCACACACACTCTCTTGACTTGGCTAGAGTCAGTACATACTAGAAATAAAGAGCTAAGGGTTTGAGCTAGGTGTGCTCCTGCACCATTAGTTTTCTTAAGTAATTATACGTCAAGGAACCCTTGATATTTGTAACCTTTGTTGAGTTGTATTTATGTATATGTCATTCATCTCATTGTGTTTCTTCTGCGTTGTTATAATTATTGTTTGTAAACATTTAAAAAAATATATCTTGTTAATTTAGTTTCTTGTTTAGGTTAGTTCTCCTGGGTTCCCTGGTAGGGCATTATAATATCAAACATTTGAGGAAAATCTTTGAATGATGTAGGGATTTTGGGATCTCCCTCAATCCCAAAAAGTGTGTGTTTGCAGTGCATGAAGCAAAACTTTTTGGTTATATTTTTTCCAAGCAAGGTATCATAGTAGACCCTGAAAGAATTGCAGCTATTTTAGAGCTATCCCTACCACACCAAGAGAATATTCTTCAATATTTCATAGGAATGATTAATTTTGTTAGGTGTTTCTGCCTAATATTACAAATCTTTTGAAGCCTTTATCAACCATGTTAAAGAAAAATGCAATTTTATGTTGGAGCATGGAAGGAAAATGTAGTTTCCAAGCCATCAAAGAGGCTCTGATAGAGGCTCCTACCTTACTAAATCCTGATTTCATAAAATACTTCATTCTTTATGCTTATGGAGGCTCTGATGCTATCTATGCAGTGTTGAATAAAAAAACTTAGAAGGATTGGAGCAACCTATTTATTTCTTTAGCAAAGGCTTGGAAGAGTATGAAAAAAGGTACTCTTTTGTATAAAAGCATGTACTTATTGTTGTGAATAGGCTTAAAAAGTTCAAACATTTATTAACCCACAGTAAGGTACATTTAAGGGTCACTCATCCAAGTGTCAAATAATTCTTACTCTCTAAAGACTTGGACAAAAAAAGAGCTCGTTGGCTAACCAGAGTTATGGAGTATGATATAGACATTCAAGTTAGCAAGATGGTCAAAGGAAGGGGTCTTTGTGAAAAATTAACAAAGGATGAAACTTCAAAAGATCAAGACCAAATGAATGCATCCTTAGTTGTGCATTTAATAAAGGATGATGGCAAGGCAGCAGGTTGGTTGGAAAACATGGTCCATTTTTTGAAGACATGTGAGTGCCTTGTAAACTTAGATTCAACAAAGAGGAGGTACTACAGATCACAGTCTATCCCTTTTCTATTGATTAATGAGGTCCTTTTCAGAAAGGATCACAATGGTGTTCTCCTCAGATGCATTGATTTAGAGAAAGTAGCAGATATCTTACATGAATTCCATGATGGACCTTTTGGAGGTCATTTTTCTCCTAGGACTACTGCTTTAAAGATCATAAGGGATAGATATTATTGGCCATCCATATTTAAGGAAAATCATTCTCATGTGAGAAAATGCATGAAATGTGCTATGTTTGTAGGCAAGGAGAGGCTTTTAGCCCTACCTTTCCAACCAATAAGGACAGACCAGCCTTTTGTGAAATGGGGAATTGACTTCATAGGCCTAATTAACCCCCATATACTGTAGGCCACAAATGGATAATCACTGTAACTAATTATTTCACTCTATGGAATGAGATCATTGCATTAAAGGAAGCTAATGAGACTGATATCCTAAACTTTTATGATGATATCATACATATGTTTTGCATCCCTGATTCAATAATATCTAGCCATACACTTGCCTTCACAGGTTTGAGAGTCATTGAATGGGAAAGTAGGCATGGTATTTACCTCAACATTAGTTCTAATTGTTACCCCCAGGGTAATGGTTTGGTAGAGTCCACAAATAATAATCTGATTAGGGTAATTAAGAAGACTTTGCAAGAGAATCAGAGAGATTGGCATTCCAAACTAAAGTCTACCCTATGGTTAGATAGGATCACTCCAAAAAAGATCATTGGGAACTCTCCCTATATTATAGTCTATGGAAATGAGGCCAAAATTTCCATCTCAACTGAATTACCATCTCTGGACCTTGCTACTCAACTTTTCATCTTTGAAGAAGGAGACCCTTTGCACATAAGATATGCTCAGCTCATGGAGTTGGAAGAAAGTATATGTAAATATATACAGAATATGGAGTTCCAATAGATGCAAACCAATAAAATATTTGATAATAGAGATAGATCAAGAAGTTTCAATGTTGAGGATATAGTCCTCAAATGGGCTGAATTCAGATCCAGGTCTGGCAGACATACAATATTTGATTCATTTTGGGGAGGCCTATTTGTGATCACAGAATGCAAAGAGCATAGTGCCTTCAAGCTCTCAACTCTTGAAGGAGAAATTTTGCCCATTTTAGTAAATGGCTTTCATCTCAAGCCTTATTTTGAGGTTTGTCCTACCCTATAAATAAGTTTTTTTGTTTTTGTTTTGTTTTTCAGGTTAGTTTTCCCGCTTTCCTCAAAGTGCTTGTGCATAGTTAGTTTGTTTATGCTTGTATATAGCTCTTTCCATATTTTAGTTGTTGTTTCCTCCTAGTTTCAATCCTCCTAATTCCCAGATGTCTTTTTGTGCTTAGTGAATATTCCTTTCCTAATGGAATGTCATAAGGCCACTGGTTTTATATGTCTAGCAGGATGCCATTTAGCAAAAATCCCCAAAAATGTTATTCAAATTTCCCATCCTATCAAAATTTGGCTACAAGTGTAGAAAATGAGGCTCCCACAAGGTTTGAGCCCAACTTCTATGAAATCTTCATCGAATGGTCTACGCATTTCCTCAAATTAAAGATGATCAAAATCTAATGATCAAGGCATTGCACCATGATGACGCGTGGTAGATTTTTAGAACCTGGGACCATCTACAGTAAAGGCAATCTTTGATCAAGTTCTTTTTGATCATGTGGTTGACACTATCCATTGATGGCCAAGATGCAGATAGTTGATCTTTAAGGCATTGTGCCATCACACCACGTGTCTATGGTGGGGCCAGGATGAGATTAGAGGTAGATTAAAAGGTGGTTTGGTCAGATTCAATCCAATAGTGGGTGTATTGCCTTAAGACCAAAGTGATCAAGATCTATTCATTAAGGCATTACACTTGCATGCCACGTGCCCTTTCTAACCACGTGGGACCTGCGGTTTGTAACCAAGGTAAGTTAATCTATGGTCTAGTTTCTTTAGATCTGATGGTAGGAATGAAGCCTTGAAATGAAGATGCTCAATATCTATCCATTGAGGCATTGCACCATCATTCCATGTGTCCATGGTGGGCCAGGCTGAGGTTAGAAGGTAAAGTAAAGATCGAGAAAGTCATATTTGATCAGATGGATGACGCTTCACCTTAGGTAAAAGTAATTAAGATCTAACCATTGCGGCATTGTGTGAAGGTGACATCTAGCACTGATGATGTCATGGGTCCCAGGTTTATAGAGCATTAAAGACACTATAAGTTAAGAAAGATCCAATGATAGGCATATAGTCTTAAAGACCAAGATGACATTGTTTAACCATTGAGGCAATGCACCCTATTGACATGTATCCAAGTCAGATCTGAAGTTAGCACTAAAGGTAAGATAAACTTAAAGAAAGTTTATGAAGATCTAATGGTGGGTGCTAGGGTTCGAAGGTAAATATGAAGATGTAAAATTTTTGAGGTATTGTGCATGCGTGCCACATGGCAGATCTGATCCTATACTCATGGGTAACTTAAAAGAGATTGATAGTTACATTTTAAAGTTAATAAATATTTAAACCAGAGTCGTTGATCAGGTATTTCCATGCCACTTGTGACCGTTTGAGTTTAAATTCAAATATTTAATGGCCATTCTCAGGGTTTTCATGGTGAAGGAAACTTTTTCCAATTTACAGAGAGGGTAGATGGATCAAGATGATCTGTCTACTCAAATTTATGACCATGGGAGATATCTCAAAGCATATTTGATCGTCTGAGATATTTTTCCTACATGCATTAATGAATATCTATTGTAACCCTAATTCTTCCCTAATATAATTAGATGGATTGACTCCCAAGCCTGTGTGCTAGGGAAGGTTGTATATAAGTAGTTTTTACTACTTAAGTAGTTTTTACTACTTTTGTAGGTATATTTTCCAGCTTATGCAAGACTTTCTATGACATTCTCTCTACCTAGGTTTTCATCTGTTTATAATTTAGCATTGAGATTCAGATTATGCAAAGACCTTTTATGACATTTTCTCTATCCCTGGTTTTTCTTGTTTGTATTTCTCTTATTTGAAGCATAATATAGTGGCTAATATTAGAGAAATCTTGAAGTTCTTGAACCCTCTTTCTTTCTACATCTTTATGCACTATTATGGATGATTTATTTGGATGATCTTGTGGATTTTGTTCATCTCCTATCATTTTTTTCTCATTTTTGTGCCTATTTTCTATAGTAAATATTTGTTTGCAGGTCATAGTCTGTGTCTATTTATTGAATAAGCTATTATTTGTGAAATATTCTCTTTCCCTGAATAGCCTCTTTTCATCTCAGACCTATCTATGCAATACTTATGCAAGCATATTAAGGAAGTTGTACTTGTTTAGATCTAAGAATTTCATGCTAGTTCTTGGTTATTGTGTTGTGAGTCATATCACTTTTGGTGTATCACCTTGTAGGTTAAGTTTTGTTTCATTTCCCTTTAGTTCTCCTTCTATCCATTTTCTTCCCAAGTTTACTTTTCAAGTTTAAAGAGAAAAATTAGGTGATTATCCAAGAGGAACCAACCTAGAATCTGGAGGTTTCACTTCAGTTAGCATAGGTACCACAACCTGGAAGTGATTCCCATGTTATACCAGATCATTAGACTCAAGAGTTTAATAGGGTTCAAATTTGGTGTATAACAATAACATGGTAACTAAAACTAAAAATAGGCTAGGGGTGACTTTGATATGGTTGATGAATAGCCTCTTGAACATTATTTTAATCATATGGTGATGGGTATTCTTTTTGTTCATACAAATATGAAATCTCTACTCATGTGAGGCTAGAAATAAGAATGTAAATTGAGATTTGAACATACCAGCACTTGTATCTACAAAACCAGTGATTTTTTTTCGTGTAGAGCCGCTAGGTATGTGTTTGGATCCTACCTCCAAAGGTTGTTAAAATTTATCTTCACAACAAAAAATCAGAAATATGTGGAAAATATTGGACTCAAATAGTCCAAAGAGCCCCACCGAGCGTGCCAAAAACTATTGTCAATCATGATTGCACCTATAGCAGAAAAAAAAATTTAGCTATCTTGTTGGAACATTTAGATGCTCTCAAGATGGGGGTATCCTATGGCGAGAGGGAATCTATAGGATTCAAAGGATAGTTTCTTTCGATATCACCTAAAATAACTTTGAACAGGGAAAGTGATAGAAGAATTTTCTTATAAAATTAATCTAACTCTAAGGTGATGCACTAAATAAATACCAATATGAGATGGAGCTAGAAATCCTCACAAAATTACTTCTTAAAGACACGAAGTTGCTCACAAAATCAAATCGATACTATATGCAAAAGAGATTCTTATCACAAGACTCAATATTTGACACCTTGAAAGGAAAACAATGATGCTTTCTCAATTTCCAGCATACAACTGGGAGACACAATCATGGACTTGCATATGAGTTACCTAAATCTTCCATCTGACACATAAAGAAGCTTGATAAAATAAAGGAATCAACACAATATCTAACCAAATACCTACAATCAATACTTCAACACAAAAAAAATTGAGAAGGAAACCTATAATCTGTATTCAGTGATGATGGAAAACTCTACTAAAAATTATTAATATTCTCAATACAATCAACTAGAATTTTCCAGATACAAAAATTTGGCCCAAAGAATGACTCCCTTTAAAAGAATAAAACTAAAGCCTTATAAAAAAGGCTTGCATCATCTTCAAATTTAACTACATGAAGAACTGATATGATCTAAACTCTAACTAAAGTGTAAATCCACCTCTTTTTCTCCTTTCAAAATGCAAAAATTTCTCATGGGGTGAGAAGTGGAAAGGAAAGCCATGAAAATAGGGGTGGAACTGGCAATAATGAAAGATAAATTGCTCAAAGAACTTGTTCAGTTGATGGTAACTGAAGAAGAACTAAAACACCCTAAAACTATCTCATATGTCATGCATAATTGGAACAACATCCAATCACGAAAAGTGAACCTCTAAGCTTCCCCCAAAAATCTGGAAGATAGATCCTCCTATTTGCATCTCCAATATTGCCACCTTTCATTTCCTCATAAATACAACTCTTGCAAATGACACCAGGAATATTCCCATTGGCTCGACCATTCACCTCAACACTGTACATTTTGAAAATTAGTGACAACCACTCTCTAGTTCACAACTTGATTTGTTAATTACATGCTAACCTTGTGACAACTTCCATTGCTAGGTCACAACTTCTTTTTTTAACTGGCATCTGGCCTCGCGACCTCATGCCAACTTCCATTGCTAGATCTTGATTGGACCCTCTAAACACTAATTGAACTTGCAACCTCATGATAAGAGTCATCTCTAGCTCGCAGTTTATTCTACTAACCATATGCAAACTACACGACCTTGTGACAACCGTTCTTGCCAAATCTCGGTCTTCTCTACTAATTTCTAATTACTTTCGTGGCCTAATGACTAACAGTTATCTGCAGGTCTCAATTTATCTCTTTAACAGCTAGTTAACCTCATGACCTAGTGACAACCACTTGTTTCTATCTTGCGAGTGTTATCTTTAACCATTTTTTAACCTTGTGACCTCACAAAAATCACCACTCTCCATCTCACAGATTTTCTACTGACCAGCTTTAACTACCGCGACCCAGCAACAACCTCTACTCTCCATCTCGCGACTACTATCTCTAACTTCCTTCAAACCATGCGACCTCACGATAACCTCTAGTCCCCAGCTCTTAGTCAGATCTTTTAGCCACCTTCAAACTACACAACCTCATGATAATTGCTACTCGCCAACTCTTAGTCTAATCTTTTAAATTCCTTTAACTATTGTAACTGGGTAACAACCAATTGTAACTATCATCTACCTCTATCACATGCAATATATCATAGTCTGGTTCATTTCTGATCTACCATGTCAACCTAGAGTCACTATACCAAGTCCATACAGACCCACAAAATATTCCTAGTTTTTGTATCCACATCACTATCTGAACTACCTAACCACATACCTCACGTGTGTAAGTGAACCAAAAGTGATTGCTTCTGGTTACTAGCTAACTGTAAGCTCACATATAAAATACTTGAATAGAACTCCGTAGGGCCAAATGTGGGATAAATCTTTTCTATGAAGCCTTATTCTTTTACTGTTATGACTGCACTCTCATGTGACTGCACTCTCTTCTTGATCTCTTACTGAACCAAGAAATTCGCATTACCTTCATGATTGATTTTCTCTAATATTATGAAACTAAGACTCTCTTAACCTCTTTGTTATTATCTAGAAGGTTTTACTATGAAGCATAATGTCCCTTCAACAGATTAAACTTTACTTCAATTTCAATGAACGAACC
Source organism: Thuja plicata (assembly GCA_018584345.1). Classification (NCBI taxonomy): domain Eukaryota; kingdom Viridiplantae; phylum Streptophyta; class Pinopsida; order Cupressales; family Cupressaceae; genus Thuja; species Thuja plicata. The sequence continues at coordinate 1,335,614 of MU223518.1, read as the reverse complement.
TATACCAACACATGGAGCAAAAACATTAGCTAAACAATTGTCTCTCTCTTTTGGTTTCTATATTTCTTATTTTCCAGTGATATAGATCAGATATGTATCCATCCCCTAAATATGGGTGCTAGGCTCCTCATTACTTATCTTTCCAAAATGCAATGATCTTTTATTGTTGTGAGCTATAGATGAAAAAATAGGTAACAATATCATTCACCATAAAGTAGGATCTATATGGATCCACAAGAGGAAAGCCCATTAATCTCTAAAACAATGTAAAGATGACCACTAGGTGCTCTAATAGTATTCTTAGGATCAAATTTAATGAAAATTATTATCTCAAATAGATATTTTGTTGTCATTAGTTAAGGCAAAGTCATATGATTCAAAAGATTCAATCGGTGAAAAGGAGAAATCAAAATATTTAACCTGTTGGTAATGTACAATGAGTAAGCTTGTGAAGTCAATAAAGTACATAAAAGAGATAAAGATACTACACTGAGATTCTACATTTACCAAACACTAAGTGCATATGAAGTACACCGAGTTGATAGTTACCGAGTACTAAAGGTCAGTTAACCGAGAAAAGAGAAGTTACTCTACCGAGTTACTTAATTGATTCTAAATGTGATAAGGATGCATTTAATGAATTGTCACAAAATTAATTGTGATTATAAAATGCATGGTGAATAGTTTGTTACAAGATCAATGAACAAATTAATTCAAAGAGAATATTTAAGGAGCATATTAAGCGGTTAATGAAAGTTTTTTATTTCCAAGAGAAACACCAAGTACCAAGGTAAAAGTGACACAGTCACCGAGTGGAAAAGAAGATCTAATGGTTAAAAACAAGTCAAAATGACCTAATGCATAAGATTAAGAGTCAATAACTTTTATATTTAAAAGGATGATTTACAGAGAAAAATAGAGTGATCAAATAGAGAAGAGGCTGATATTGTTAGTGAAATTCAAAGGAGTTATTTGAAGAACAAGAGCAGAGCAGAGAGTAATGAGTAGATATTTATCTACAGAAGAGTAGATCCGAGCAAGTGTTAGAGTTTGAGATTGAGGTAACACAAATTTTAGATCACATAGATTCTGATCAACATTTTTTTTGATGCAATATAGCAGACGTTATTGAATTGTTGATGCTATTATATTGAGAGCTAGAAATCCCAATTCTAGGTAGATCTTAACCAATCTTATATTTGTAAATCCTTTAACAGGGTACATCTCTAAGTATAGATATTGTAAAATCTTTTAATCAGGGAGACCTAATAAGTCTTTGTATACTCTTAACTAGATAAGCTATCAAAATGGCTAAACATTGTAAGCTCTAACCGAACACCCTTTATATTGCAGTGAGTGAAGGTTGTGGGTATCATCCCCACCGTAGTTTTGTCATCTAACCAAGGATTTATATGTAAACAAAATTATGGAGTTATGATTTCTATTTCTTGAATGTTTTGATGATATGTTTTATGAGTTTTATATTAGTTTTATTTCAAGTTATTAAATTTGGTAAACAACTACAGTAGTACATGGTTATAGGCAATTCAAGTTATAAAAAAACTGTGGTAATGATTCATCCCTCCCCTCTTAGTCCCAACTTTCCATAGTCATTCCAACAGTCGAAGAGCACAGAGAAACCCCAACATGGCATGTTTTCATTGTCATAAGGTAGGACACCTAGCAATAAATTGTAGATACCAAGGTGATGCACTGACCGAAGATGAATCTGAAGTGAAAGCCCCAACTACTATTGATGAAATATGAGAAGAAATGAACAAAACCTAGAGGAGAAAGACTCTGGATGAAGGAACATCATTTGGAACCACAAACTGCACCATCTTTGCTGATTTGGTTGCAGCGAGCTCCACCTAATTGGTGAGAGGTATGTAGGAACTGCATTCTTATAATAAATCCTACTTCAGTTCCTAGAATTAGAGTTGAGATCCATATTACCATATTAAGATGCATTTTGGTAAGTTATGTAAGTTTTTGGATGAATATTGTTCTATATAGTTGTTTTGTTTAACTTGGTCGAGAAAAGTAACTATGTAGTCACTATAAAGGTAAAAAGGGACTCGGCAAGCACATTTAATACATTAATAGATCCATTGGAAACCCTAATAGTGAAAAGGGTATAAATAGGTCATTTTGCAAATCATATGAACCTAACATTTTCAAAGAGTGCCTAAGAACATTGTAGAGTGATCATCTCATTGAGCCACCGAAGAAAATTCAAGGTATTTTTAAATCTTTGTAAGAGTATTGAGTAACATTTGAGACATTTACTTTATTCCGAGTGGAGTTTGCAAATTCATGATTTGTCAAAGCATGCCCTAGTTTATTAATTGAGAGAATTATTTGAAGGTATTCATGGAACCAAAGTTATAGAAACCTATAGTTGTGAAGGAAGTAGAACAAGTGAATCTAAAATATAAGTTACCCCTAACTATAGCTGCCAAAACAGATATGACAAGAGCCCTATCTTCGATACTGCCAAGAGTAATATTAATTGAAGATTCCCATACATTTATTCATTGTAAGATTAAATATTTGTATGAAGTGGAGATAGATACATCATTCAACAAGTTGTGTGAGAATGGGAAAGTGAAGGATGGGCATATTCACCTAGAAGAAAAAGGTTTGACACATGCTATTCACTTACCGATGGTTTTTAAGAGAGAATGGATAAGAATTGTACTCAGCCGAGTACATGACCAATTCATGTGGTTGGATGAACCTTTCAAGGTCACTAAGGATATATTACACATTATTACTGGATTCCCCATCAAAGATAATGCCAAGTCCACTAAGAAAATTGATAAGGGAAAGCTCACCGAGCTAACTAAAGCACAGTGGGATGGAAGAGGAATGAGAATATCCATAGTGGAAGACCTCGAGTTAAGGTATGCATGTAATATCTTATCATACCAAGTGTTTCAATTATCTTGAGTGTATAGTGTACTGTGTGGAGTAGTGGATTTGGAATACAAGCTAGTGAAGAAAGGACTTAAATTGGATGTTTGTGAAATCTTACTGAAATAATTATAAGACAATATGAACACAATTAGAAAAGCAAAGACTAACACCCTGAAATTTGGTTCATTATTGGTATGTATTTTCTTCTATTATTAGAATTCATTTCCCTCTATTGGAGATGTAGTTTGGATCCCAAGAAGACCTATTCTTTATCAAATAAATAATTACATAAAAAGTTTAGGAGATAATGGTGATGCAATCATGTCTGAATACTTTTTAACTTTCCAAGCAAGAATGCATAAGAGGTATAGGATTCCACCTCAATTGATTGCAAAGTATCAAGATAATATATGTTTTTAGGTTGACACTGACACTTGTATTGACAAGGTTGTAGAGCCTACAACCAAGTGGATACAATTGATAGGATATAAACTAGATATTGATATTGGATCATAATATATAGAAGTACTACAAGAAAAACCAATTGATCCCAAATCCAAGAGGTATGGCACTTATGAAGAAGTGAAAGTAAGGAATAAGAAAAACATTGTGATACCTAAGGCAGTCAAGAAAATAGGAAAAATGATTGATAATCTATCTAAGACACTAAGAGTTGATGAGACAAGTGTTAAGGACATAGATGATGAGAAAGCTATAGTTGTTGCTGACAAAAAACTTGCACTTGTAACTTCACCGAGAAAAAGAGGTACTGGAAAGAACACCAGATCTTCAGTGGAACCAAAAGAAAAAGAGATTGCAAAGATAGCTCAACCAAAGGGAAGAACATACATAAGAATTTGAGGAGGAAAAACACTTGTACATTCATGAAGGAAGTTAACACTTGAGGATGAGAGTAAGAAAATAGATAAGGAAGCTAAGTCTACACCTGTGGCAGATTTTCCAAAAGTTCCACGAAGTCTAGATGATTTTCTGGAAGATCTAAAGAATATAGGAATACTTGGAGCTTTTAGGAAACAAAAGTATGAGAAAAGGAATGATGCATATTATAATACCCACCTCATAGTTTTCTTTTCAGTTCTAGATTCTGAACTCTTTTAGGCATTTTTTATGTATGTGTGGTTTATTTAAGTTGATCTTGAGGATATTTATGTATTGCATATCATTATGTTATTGATCCATTTCTAGTATGTTATATATTCTTTGTACATGTGATTTATGCTTTCTTAATGATGCTTATGTATATGTTAGGATTTCATTTCGATTATAGTTTTCTAACAATACTAACCTTATTAATGTACGCTCATGGATCATTGTATGTTTTGCATTACTGTTTGATGTGCTTGGTATGGTATGGGATAGAGTTGTAGTTACTTTCTTTGGTGAGATCCACATGATAAACTAGTCTCAACCATTTTTTTCTATATTATATATGCATGTATGTTCATCTTTGTGATGACAAGTTTGCAGGTACCGAGTTACGTCTTCCCTGAATTGACAGGAGTGAGCATGCCCTATCGCAATAATCTCAATGGTAAGAGAGGGGAGATAGTATTCAAGTCCAATTCCTACCCTAAACCTAATTGTCCTAGGTATTGGACAAGTATCAGTTTGAGTACCCTACCCAGATTCATCTAGTTGATGTGAATTCGTGGATCCCATCCTTGTGTGTGTTTGAGTTGTTTTTGTTGATTTCAGTTGAGTGCATTGATATTATGTGATTTATCATGTGATTTATTTAATTAGATATTATTGGAATTAATTATTAAATATAGGGTATTTAATTAATTCAAAACTAAATTAAATATCTATGTTTAATCGAAAAGTTAATTAAAGTGCAATTTTTGAATATTGATATTTAATTGAAAATTAGGATAAATATGATTTTATGCTTTATTAAATAATTAAATATTTGAGTGAGATTGTGCTTTAAATATTTAATCTATTTAATATATTATTTAATTAATTACACATGCAAGTTCATTATTGAAATTGGAGTTTGAATTCAAAATGCAACTTGGTTTAATAAGTCAAACTTGAGTTGTGCAAGTAAATAGATATTTTTAATTAATAATAATTATTTACTTTCAATTTTGAGTTGAGTCCTTTTAGGGGTTGACTGGTGTGTTGTCATTAGGGTTTGCATGATTAGGGGAAGTTGATTCTCTTTAGGATAATTCTCCTCTCATTTTGGTCATACTAGATTTTTGGAGCATTTTTGGGAGATCTTTGTGTGTTCATGGCATTTTTGGAGAAATTGAGGATTTTTGTGGCTGCATGTTGAATTAAAGTTTGGTGTGAATTCATGATTGTGTGTGCTTGGAGGATTCAAGGCTCAATCTTCTCCAAGGGCCTAATTTTATTTATGTTTCTTGCATTGGATCTAAGGTAGGGTTTTGATCTCTTGTTGATTTCAAATCTTGCAAAATTTTTGTCTTCTTTGTACTTGTTTAATGTTATATTCTTGATTACGAGTTATTTTGAAATTGTTGTTGAAATGGGTGTTCTTGAAACCCTAGGTTACTTATTATTTGAGAAAAATATAATTTAGCATAGTTATGTTATGTTGTCCAAATTGCATAGAAAAATTCTCTTTAAAACTCTTAGAAAACAAAAAATTAAAATGCCCTATAGTAGAACTATAGAGAAGAGAAAATTATTTGTTAGAAATTAATCTCCTTAGAAAAAAATTAATTTTTCTTACGAGAAAAATTAATTATTTTCAAAATATTAACCTCTCTGGAAAAATACAGTGGTGAAAAAACTTCACAAGTCATTTAGAAAAATGAAGAAAAACACAAAAAGAACTATAAAAAAAAAAAAGTGAAAGCCTTTTTGAAAATTTCCGTTTTTGGAAGTCTTTAAAAAAAGTTGCATTGGAAAATAAAAAATAAAAAATAAAATATTAAAATATATATTGATTGGGGAAGGTGGGTGGCGGGGGCCACCACACCCCCCATGCGTGGTACCACCTCTCGTGGCCGCAAGCTCAAGACCTGTGGTACCACTAGGATAGTGGGCCTGCGGGTACCACTGTCACTAGTGAGCCGCAACGCTGTGGCCACGGCGGGTGGTGGTTGGAGTGGGGACCACCGTTCCCCTTGCCCCCCTCCCCCCATAAGGTATTTTTTAAATTTATTTTTTAATATAAAATTTGTTTTAGTTAAATGTTATTTAATTTGAGGTTTTTTTATATATAAAATTTATTTAGATTTTAATTAAATTAAAATTAACTTTAATTTATGTTAAAGTGTTTTAAGTTAATTTGTTTTCTCTTAATTACATTATAAGTTTGTTATATTTAGTATAAATTAATCTTTTAAATTCATTTTAACTTAATTTAGTTTAGATATAGTTGGTTAAAAATTAGTTTTTAATTAAGATTGTTCTTTATTATTATTATTATTATTTGTCTATTAAAAGTG
>MU223518.1:1296958-1308875 GCA_018584345.1 Thuja plicata | reverse complement strand
TGAAAATCAGTAACTAGTTACATTGGTGGTTTTCCCAAATTGGGTTTCCACGTTATATCTGGTGTTACTTGTGTTCATGTTATTTGTTTTATGCATGTCAATAACTGTGAATGTTTAAAGAATAATAAAAGGTTAATTTACCGAATAACAGTAATATATATTGAAGACATCTAAGGGACTTGTGAATTTATTTTTTGTGGTAACTGATTCACCCCTCCCCTCTCAGTTACTCCATCTATATTTCCAACAAGGATTGTAGATCTGAGGCTAGATCTGGATACCCTTTTCAGATTTCTTTCAGACTGTGTGAACAGGGACACTTCCAGAGTTGAGCAGATCAAGTTGGCAAAAGTGGTACAGGGTTGACCTTTTTCATAAGACAACATCGAATCGAAAAAATATTTATGGGTTTTGTCCATCTCTGTGTTCCCATCTCTGTGTTCTGGTTCAATATCAACTGTCAGCATCTTCAAAAATAGTCTACAGATCTCAGATAATAGCAATCTTTGATCTGCCATCTTGTAAGGTCGGTACTTTCTCCTATTCTTTTCAATTACTATCATTAATCATATTCATCAATCAATTTACAGAATTTAAGATCCCTTTCTTGGTCTCTTTCCAAATAGTGGATTCATTTGTGTATTAACCCCTTTGGGGTTGATCAAAATTGGATATCCTATTTGTATATTTGAGGGTGAAAGAAAGGAGCATCTTATCTTCCCCACACATCATACAAACATCCACTTATTTCAAATGTGATATCATTTCATATGTTACACATTAGTAACATTTTCTATTTTATATGTTACAATGCATACACTTTTGATCTCTTCTCTTCACATCTGCATCCAAACATACATACTTCTATACTTACACACACATGGGTTAGGTTTTGAAGAATCACATATATAGATCATCCATATCAAGATCAACAATCTAGATCCACCATCTTTTTCCGCTTAGGCATCCTTAATTTTGATTGGTTGCATGGCTTGCATAGGGATTCATGATCATAAAAATAACTCACAATTAATACATTAAATCTTTGTGCGTGATCATTAAATGCTCCATATAAGTTGGCCAAAACCATTTACATTGGTGTTTGTGTCATTCCAAACACATATACAAAAACTATTTTACTCAGCATAAACAAACACTAGTGCTCAGTCAATGCTGTCTCTCTTGGTATACCTGTATGTTGTCGCTCGAAACTAACTCTTCTATGCAACTCAAAAGTAATTTTTCTCAACATTCATTGAGTACTCAATGACCTATAACTCACTCGGTAGTAACTACTACTCAGTCTCATCCTTAGTGGGATGGCTCTGTTGCAGTGATGACCGACCAACCTGTCTTGATTATGACTAAGTGTGGGACACTAATAGACAACAAAACTTAGAGATCAACAGGAAACTGATTCAAAGTGGAGAGATATATTTGACATATCTAATTCCAAGCAACCTGATGCAACAAAGAATCAAAGTGAAACCATTATTGAAAAGGTAAAGGAAAGCACAGGCCAAGTAGATCCTATTGATCTAACTATTGACAATGTAGAGGTAATCGTTGAAGATGCATAAGAGGATATAGATCTTGCAAAGGATTTGTCAAAGGATGTTTATGTAATGGACTTGCAAGTACCAGATGCTGAGTGTATTGATGTAGATGTTTCACTATTGCAATGTACTATTCCCATATTGATACAAGTATAAATTTAATCTACTATTCGGATTGGTACTACTGAAGTTGCACAAGATATGGCGACTGAGCCACTAGTTGATAGAGGAAAAGAGAATGTTGATGATCCAAAGGTTACCAAGACTAAATATAGGAAAGCTAATATGTTAGAACCTCCAACCAAAACTAAAGGACAAATGCAGAATACATCACTAACTGACACATCAAATTTTTAGAATACTCAAAAGACACAAGATACAGAAAAAGAAATGCTGCAGTAATCAAATCTAAAAGGGAAGGATGTAGAGAAAGAAGAAGAAAACAAAATAAGGAAGTTAAAGCACATGAGAATATAGTTAGTCACCATAGCAAGTTACTAGATACAACAATGGCATTACGTTCCAAATGCTCTACTAGAGAGAAAAGATGAAATGAGAAAAATAAGAACAGGAAGAGGAAACATGTGATTGATTTGAGTAAGCCTATCATCATACCACTGAGAGACCCTAATATGATGAAGCCTAGAATTATGCACTTATGTAGAGATTATAGCTCAAAAGGCTGAGTAGGACAAGTTATTAGTGAAGAAGAAAAAGGTAGACATATTAGAAGATGTCAAGGAAGTTTTCCAGGAAATTATTCCTAAAGTCACTATTGATGAGTCTGAGCCCCTACTAGACCAAGTTGGAAATCTAGTCCAATAGATGAAAGGATCAAACAAGGACTTGACTGATACATGTTGAAGATTCACAAGGAAGCTATGGAGAAGAAATTGACAGAGGACCTACGAAAAAAATATTGACATAGAAAAGGTAACTCTGTCTGAGTTATGTTCCAAATTTGAAGAACGATTGCAATCCATCATTTCATTGTTTTAGAAATTATGTATTCTTTCTAAATTCACCGAAGAGATCAAGAAGGAGGCAAATACTGAAAAAGAGATAATTGAGCAGCTTAAAAATCTCTACCGACCTTGGAGAATTCCATACCTATTACACAAAGATATGGGAACTCATGGGAGCTCAAATCTCATTGAGACAGGAGGAAGAAAAGCTAAGATTGGAATTTCTTAAGCTACAAGCACTACTGATTCCCCATATGCAATCAATGTAGATACATTTCAAGAAAGGAAAATAACTAGCAAGTTTTCTAGAGGTCAGCACCCTAGATACTATAGTTGACCTATCAGCAGAAATCAATGAGCACATTGTTATATTACAGAATCTCCGAGACATATAGGAGGTTGTACTAGCTAAGATACAGAAAAGGTATAAGAACATTTTTGATACATAAGTTTTATTGATGAGACTTTTTTTAAAAAAATGGGATAGATAGAGAGTCAGATATAGATATCTGAAAATTAAAAAAAAGGGAAATATAGTCAATACAAAATATAAAAAAAGTATATATGTGAAAATGAAAAAAAGGAGAAGAAAAGTTGTACATAATTTGTATAGAAAGTAACATCCGAGGGGGAGTTACCAATTTTGATAACTTTGAGGTTTTTTTGTCAAAAATGCTCAACTAATGTCAAAGGGGCAGATTGTTATCTCAAATAGATATTTTTTTGTCATTAGTTAAGTTAAATTCATATGAGTCAGAAGAATCAATCAGTGAAAAGGAGAAATCCAAATATTTAACCTTTCGGTAATGTACACCGAGTAAGCCAGTGAAGTAAGTAAATCACCCAATAGAGCTAAAGACACTACACTGAGAGTCTACAGTTACCGAACACCGAGCGCATATGAACTACACCAAATTGGGAGTTACCAAGTATTAAAGGTCAATTAACCAAGCAAAGAGAAGTTACTCTACCAAGTTACTTAATTTATTCTAAACGTGATAAGGATGCATTTAATGAATTTTCACAACATTAATTGTGATTATACAATGAATGGAGAATAGTTTGTTACAAGATCAACGGTCGAATTAATTCAAAGAGAATATATGAGGAGCATATTAAGTGGTTAATGACAGTTTGTTATTTCTAAGAAAAACACCAACTACCAAGGTAAAACTGACATAGTCACCGAGCAAAAAAGAAGATATAACAGTTAAAAACAAGTCATAGTGACCTAACACATAATATTAAGAAGCAATAACTTTTATATTTAAAAGAATGATTTACAGAGCAGAACAAAGTGATGATACAGAGAAGAGACTAATATTGTTAGTGAAAGTTAAAGGAGTTATTTGAAGAACAAGAGTAGAGAAGAGAGCACCAAGCAAATATTTAGCTACAGTAGAGAAGATCTGAGCAAGTGTTATAGTTTGAGATTGAGGTAATACAAATTTTAGAGCACATAGAGTCTGATAAACATTTGTTTTTGATGCAATATATTAGACATTATTGAGTTGTTGATAATGCTATATTAAGAGCTAAAAACCCCAATGTTGGGTAGATCTTAACCGATCTTATATTTTTAAATCCTTTAAGAGGGTACATCTCTAAGTGTAGAGATTGTAAAATCCTTTAATCAGGTAGACCTAACAAGTCTTTGTATACTCTTAACCGTGTAAGCTATCAAAATGGCTAAACATTGTAAGCTCCAACCAAGCACCCTTTATACTGCAGTTAGTAAAGGTTGTGGGTATCATCTCCATTGTAGTTTTGACCTCTAACCAAGGTTTTTGGCATAAAAAAAATCATGGAGTTATAAGTTCTATTTCTTGAATGTTCTGATGATATGTTTTATGAGTTTTCTATTAGTTTCATTTAAAGTTATTGAATTTAGTAAACAACCACAATAGTACATGGTTATAGGTAGTTCGAGTTATAAAATATGTTGATGTTTATAGCTTCGATTAGATAAAATGATAATGATATTATGAGAAAATAAATAAGAAATATATATATATATATATATATTAATATATATATTTAACATTATCCCTTTATAATATTAAATAAACATCATTGAATTGATAATATTGTTATTTAGATAGAACAATATATAAGATATTACTATTCTGCATTATATATGCATATTAATATATATAATAATATTGATATTATTATATATATAAATATACATATACAATGTATATTATAGTTGATAAAACAAATAATATCTTATATATATCAAATTGACTGATATCGGTTTAAGTCAATGATAACAATATATGTTTTGCTTACCGATTGATATTGGCCCAAGTCAAATACGAATCGGGTGTTGATAGAGACAAGTCATCGATCAAGGATTATGATTGGGTCGTGTGTTGTATATGATGACAATCATATGTTACCGATTGTATTGCATCAGACAATGAATGTGTATTACTATTGACACCGTTTGTAATATGGTTAGTAAATATCAATTTGTATTTCCCTACATATGCATTATTATCAGGCAGTTTATTAAGTGCTTTGAACTATCAATTAATATATCGATTAGTATACAAACTGTTATATACCGATTAGTAATATCAGTTGATTAAAGTTATGAAAAGATATAGCATTATAGGGCCATGTCTCCTCAAAGAGACATGTCTCTATAATGACATGTCTCACATGTATATATAGTCATTGGTTGATAAGTGACAGTATATACAACGAATAATGTGAGTCTCACTTATTCAATCTATAGAATATTGATATTAATATAATTATACATATCTAATACTATATTAGTAATTAATATATATATATATATGTGTGTGTGTGTGTATATATATATATATCTTGTGATTAAATATATTACATATATTGAGGTTATATAAGAAAAATTAAAAGCCATATTTTTTAAATCTAAAATTTAACATGGTATCAGAGCCAGGTTCCTTCGTTAAAGCCTAACCGCTTGAAGGAAGATCTGATTAGATTGAAAGAAGATCAAGATCAAATTTTTGGAAGTCACGTACCTACAGAATGGCAAATGGAATGAGACTCGAAGACATACTAGAAAGTGTCCGATTTTGAATCGTGGAAACTTTGACTGATGTCCATATTAAGGAAGAATGAGCTAAAAGCATAATGAAAAATCCTTGTAAACCTAATGGAAATTGATGAGTAGAGTTAATGAAAAAAATATATATATATTACACAAGGAGTAAGTTCTCACGCCAAACTCTCCAAATTTGATCAACTACATTTAAGAAGACTATAAAGGAATCATGAAAACCAGAAGAGTAGAAACCTTATGATTGAGAGGGAGTTCACTGAACACTTCTGAAGTAAAGTTGACATGATTATTGATTATTATACTAATGTTATTTTATAACTATATGTGCCCTGTGTAAATCATGAGGAAGTGACGACTTCCAAATGATTATCACTTGTATTTGTAAAAGTTATTGGAAGGTGATGACCTTACAATAACTTGACCTTCTATTGTGATAGACATCATGTGATGGCTGAAATAGATCACAATAGATGATTTCTTTCATGGTGGATTTAGTTCCTTAAATAGACCATTGACCTTCTATTGTGATAGACATCGTGTGATGGCTGGAACAGATCACAATAGATGATTTCTTGCATGGTGGATTTAGTTCCTTAAATAGACCTTTGACCTTCTATTGTGATAGACATCTTGTGATGGCTGAAACAGATCACAATAGATGATTTCTTGCATGGTGGATTAATTTCCTTAAATAGACCATTGACCTTCTATTGTGATAAACATCGTTTGATGGCTGAAACAGATCACAATAGATGATTTCCTGCATTGTGGATAGAATCACCGATTGAGGCAATCCACACCAAAGCTAGTGAGTTTGTGTATAGAATCGCCGATAGAGGCAATCCACATGAGAGCTTGTGGATCAAATCACTGATGGAGGCAATCCACCTGAGAAGTATGGATAGAATCATTGATGAAGGAAATCCACTTGGAAACAAACTTTCACAATTTATGAACTTATTGTGATGTGTATTTTATCTTCTCTAGCTAAAAGGGAGTGTTGATGTTGATAGCTTTGATTAGATAAAATGATCATGATATTATGAGAAAATAAATAAGCAATATATATATAATGATGGATATTACTATTATATATATTAATATACATATTTAACATTATCCCTTTATAATATTAAATAAACAACATTGAATTGATAATATTGTTATTCGGATAGAACAATATATAAGATATTACTATTCTGCATTATATATGCATATTAATATATATAATAATATTGATATTATTATATATATCAATATACATATATAATATATATGATAGTTGATAAAACAAATAATATCTTATATATATCAAACCGACTAATATCAGTTTAAGTCAATGATAACAATATATGTTTTGCTTACCAATTGATATCGATCCAAGTCAAATACGGATCAGGTGTCGATAGAGACAAGACACCGATCGAGGATTATGATTGGGTTGTGTGTTGTATATGATGATAATCATATGTTACCGATTGTATGGCATAAGTCAATTACTACATATTACTATTGACACCATTTGCAATATGGTTAGTAAATATCGATTTGTATTGCCCTACACATGCATTATTATCGGGTAGTTTATTAAGTGATTTGAACTATTGATTAGTATACAAACTATTGTATACTGATTAGTACTATCTGCTAATTAAAGTTATGAAAAGACATAGCATTATAGAGCCATGTCTCCTCAAAGATACATGTTTCAATAATTACATGTCTCACATGTATATATAGTCATTGGTTGATAAGAGACAAGTATATGTCAAAGATTTGTTTCTATGCAGTTTATTGATTGTATGTTTGTCATTGATGACAACGTATAATATACAACACTGTTCTATATGTACTTATCAAAATGATGGTATCAAGCCTTGCGTGGTTAGACACATGTTGTAGACATGCCTTGGTTACTATATTCATACATGCAGGTCCAGATATGATGTTTTAGTCAAGTTGTGTAATTCTGTTATTGGCAGTTATAGTTCTGGAAGAGTATCTATTCAGAGCCGATGTATTTAACGTGTTTCTTGAGTTGTGCCTATCTTCAAGATATGCATGTGTATATTTATGATTAGTTATGAGTTGACGATAGTTATCTAAAGGTGCCAAATGTGTTTCAAGAAGACTTCAAAGTTAGAGTTAATTTGGTGAGGCCAACTTAGTGAAGTGTCATGTCTGTTCAGTTTGTTTTGCGTGGACTTAATATTGCTTGTGTGATTAGTAAAGCTGACAAGGATGTTATGAAGAGTTGTCTTATAGGTCCCATGATATCATACTTTAATGAAGATAATTATAGCAAGTCATTTGTGATACGCTAAGTGTGAATGATACAAAAAGAGATAGAAAATGTACAAAGCAAAATATCAGTTGTGGTTCATTCATCAAGGGTCTATGTGAAGAAGAAATAGAAGATTACAATACATTGGAACTGATCAAGACAATAGGTCTACTCTACAATTCATCATCAGATATAGTGCATATCTATTCTACAGAAGGTTATAGCCTTCACCATTGAAGCAGTGAGCTTTTGGACAGTGAGTCCTCACCCCTAACAGGGTTATTTGTAAAAGACTCCTAATAGGGTCAGACCCTTAACTAGGTCACTATACTCATTGCTTTTTAAAGAACAACTCCTAACAGGGTTGCAAAATCTTCTAACAGGGATTACTATAAACAAGTATAGTTCATTGTGGGTGCTAATTCCCACCGGGATTTTTACCATTTGGTTTCCCCATAATAAAATTGTGTGTTGTGTACTGTGTTATCTAAATGAGCATTTACTTTATTATATTCTGAAGTTAATAAGAGAAAATAATTAAAGTTACTGATAATTGATTCACCCCCCCTCTCAGTTATCCTTTGGGACTATTCTAAAAATTGGTATCAGAGCCAAGTTCCTTAGAGAAGAAGCCTAACAGCTTAAGGTAGATTAGATATCTTACTTCAGAAAAGAGATCCCTAAGTTTGATGGAGAAAATTATCTAGATTGGAAAAACAAAATGATAACCCATCTACAGTGTGTTGGTTTTCATATCTTTGAGATAGCCACACAAGAAGTTGTTATTCCCTCTTTAAAAGATCTATCAAGAGATGATGCTACTAGTAAACAGAAGGATACATTCATAGCTAATGTATTTGCCAAAGAAGCCCTTATAAGTACACTATCAAGAAATTAGACAAGGCATACACATTATGGAAGTATTTAGAAGACATGTTTGAAGGAGATATTCAAGCAAAGAATGCACGCAGGAAGACTTGGAAAAAGAAATACAATAGTCTTAAGATGTTACCTAAGGAGAACATTAGAGCCTACAATCAAAGGATAAATGAAGCAGTCTCTAGAATCAGAAACAATGGTGGAGAAATATCAGAAGAAAATATAATGGACAAGTTGTACCTTAACATCAGACTATGAAAACAAGATAAGTATTCTAGAGGAAACCATGCAATTCTCACAAAACTTCAAGAGAGAAACTTTGATCAGTAAAATCTCTGCATTTGAGATATCAAGATTGAAGACTGAACCTAAAAGTGAAACAGCTTTCAAAGCCTCAGTCCATGGTAAGAAATCCTTACACATCTCTAGCCATAATGAGAAAGAAGAAGTTGATGAAGAACTAGAAGATATCATTGCTATGATTGCTAAAAGAGAAAACAAAGGAAAAGGAAAATATGAAGGACAAATTCCATTCAAATGTTTTTCATGCAACAAGATTGGTCACTTTGCATCTAAGTTGATGAAGGGACTCCCCTTAATACCACAAGTACACAATAGAAACAAAGAGAAACAACAGAAATTTGCAAGAACAAAATATTGGCTTCTTATTGGCTCCACAAATGTGGAATTACAAACTTTAGAATTACAATATCAAAAGCCACATGGGCATCCCTTACAATAATCTGTAGGACAAAGCCTCCAATAACCACCCAGAATTGCCCTAGAAAACACTACGGGCCTTCCTTAAATAGACAATTTTCCACCGCCCAAGAAGGTTCCAGAAATCTAACCATTAAGGCCAACTACCCTTAGCATTTAATTATTTTTCACTTTTATTACAAAACATGAGATTAGGTAGCCCAACTTTTGGAAGCCATAACTTTTAAACCGTAGCTCCAATTGGCTATTATAACCACTTTTCAAAAATGAGAGATTGCGATCTACGGTGCCTAACTTGTGAAGTGCTAATTAGTTGGGGGTTCAACCTTGATCCAGAGCCTCTAAGGTCCTAAAAATTGAGCTCAAAGGTTTTTCACCCTAAAATCTTAACAGTAAATCCTTAATAACTTCGCTAATACAAATGATCTGGCAATGAAATTCAACTGGCATTCTTATATGACTAAGATGAAACTTCACCTAGAAAATTCAAACATTTTGAGTTCAAACGTCCAACTTACTAAAAATAGTAAGTTTCCAAAAATAGCAGCTTTGTACAAAATAGTCCTTATTGAATAGAAAAACACATATTTTTGGGTGATGCAAGATTGCCCTTACACCCAAGATGCTCCTACATCAGACACCTGGGGTAATTTGAGAAGTGACCCTATCACATCTTAGGTGTGCAAAGGAAAACCAAGCTAGTCAACCTCCTCATTTGTCAGCCATGATGAATCTTCTACACGTCATCCTCTCCATTTGACCAGATATTCTTCATATGTCCTGTTCCTTGTGCTTCTACCAACGCAACTATCTAATATATCTTCAATCTCCTTGGTAGCTGAAGTAGTAGCTGGAATACTCCACTGTGTTTTTGTGACCTCACCTTCAACGACCCCTTCATGGTACTCTATCAAATTTGCAATGTCAAATACTGGTGAAATATTCAACTCAGTAGGCAATTCTACCTCATAAGCATTTCCTGAATCTTGCTTCTTTAATATCTTACATGGCCCAAACTTCTTCATTTTCAACTTGTTATATGTACCAACTAGAAATCGCTCCTTCCACAAATGAACCATGACTTCATCCCCAACCTTAAATTCTTTGTGCCTCCTTCTCTCATCTACCTTAGCTTTATACTATGCATTCATCTTGCTAATGTGCTTCCTCACCTCCTCATGGATGTTCTTCAAATGTTCTGCAAAATCCTCAGCTTTGGCACTACTTATCTCTCCCTTGTCTATCTTCCTCAACTCTGAAGCATTTCTAGGACTACTTCCAAATACAATCTAGAATGGTGATTTACCAGTGCTCCTATTGACATTATTGTAAGCAAATTCTGCCCGTGGTAGAATCAAATCCTAGCCTATTGGCTTATCTCCAACCAAACATCTCAGCAAATTTTCCAAACTCCTATTGACCACCTCTGTCTATCCATCCATCTATGGATGATGTGATGAGCTAAACTTCAAGTCTATCTTCAACTTCTTCCACAATGTGTGCCAGAAATATCCAACAAACTTATTGTCTCAATCTAAAACTATACTCTTTGTCAGACCATGTAGTCTCACCACTTCTTTGAAAAACAATTAAGCCACATGAATAGCATCATTTGTCTTCTTACAGGGAATGAAATGTGCCATCTTTGAAAACCTGTCAACCATCACAAAATGTGAATCATGTCCCCACTGAGTCCTTGGTAAACCAAGAAAAAAGTCCATACTGATATCCTCCCAAGGCTTCTCTGGTACAGGTAATGGTTGATACAATCCTATATTATTTTTTGCTCCTTTTGCCATTTGACATACTCTACAACTCTATACAAACTTCTTGACATCTTGCTGCAACTGTGGCCAATAATAATTCTTGCTAACCAGAGCAAGGGTTTTATCTCAACCAAAATTTCCAACCAATCCTTCGCTATGCTTCTCCTTGATGAGATTTTGCCTCATAGAACTTCGTGGAATGCACAATTGGCTCCCTCTGAATAACATTACATCCTAAATGATGAAATCTAGCCACTTCATCCTATCTAGAGTAACAGGTTCTGTACAAGCTTTCCAAGCTTCACCAAAATTAGGATCCTTTGGATACAAACTCTTGAGTTCCTTGAACCCAACCACCTTGATCTGCATCTCTATTAGCAAAAGTTGTCTTCTGCTAAGAGCATCTACAACTCTGTTAGACTTTCCACTCCTCTATTTCAAAACAAATGTGTAACTCTACAAAAATTCAACCCATTTCAAATGTCTTTGATTCAACTTGCCTTGACTATTCAAATATAGCAAAGCTTGATTGTCAGTATATAAAACAAACTCCTTAGGAAGCAGATAGTGTCTCCACTTCTTTAATGCCTAAATTATAGCATAAAATTCCTGATCATAAATAGAATATTTTCTCTTGGCATCATTTAACTTCTCACTGAAATATGCAACAGGTTTACCTTCTTGGCTCA
>MU223518.1:1261607-1290303 GCA_018584345.1 Thuja plicata | reverse complement strand
AGATCAAGTACCATTTTCTAAGAGAAAAGGTTGCAGACAAAGAAGTGAAATTGGACTATGTGAGCACCAAAGAATAGTTGGCAGATATTTTCACAAAACCTTTATCAAAAGATACTTTTGAGTATCTTAGAGAGAATTTGGGAGTAATTCCCTCTCCTAATTCTGAGTAGAGAATATAGGAAGAACATCAGTCCTTTATGACTAATAAATGGTTGAATACTCTACTTCTAGAGTAGTACCTGTGCCTAATGGTTTATGGTGCCCTTTTCCATTGATTTCAAAGGGGGAGTATGTACTAAGGGGGAGAATATACTCTGGGGGAGTATATATATGGAACAAAAACACAGTCAGAGGAACTGCAATAGTGTAGAGAAATCTTTGATGAGGATACTAAGAAGATTGTAAAAGAAAGAGGACACCATGAACATAGGATTTTTTAAAATCATATGTTGCCATAAATTTCAAAGGGGGAGATTGTTGGAGATTTGTTTCTGTGTAGTTGATTAATTATATATTTGTCATTGATGACAATATATAATATGCGATAGTGTTCTGTATGTACTTATTAGAATGATGGTATCAAGCCTTGCGTGGTTAGATACATGTTGTAGACATGCCTTGGTTACTATATTCATACACACATGTCCAGATGTGATGTTTCAGTCAAGTTGTGTAATTTTGTTATTGGCAGTTACAGTTCTGGAAGAGTGTCTGTTCAGAGCCATGTATTTAACATGTTTCTTGAGTTGCGCCCATCTTCAGGATATGTGTGTGTATATTCATGATTAGTTATGAGTTGATGATAGTTATCTAAAGGCACCAAATGTGTTTCAAGAAGATTACAAAGTTAGAGTTAATTTGGTGAGGCCAACTTAGTGAAGCGTCGCGTCTGTTCAGTTTGTGTTGCACAGACTTAATATTTCTTGCATGATTAGTAAAGCTGACAAGGATTTTATTAAGAGTTGTCTTACAAGTCTCGTGATCTCATACTTTGAGGAAGATACTTATAGCAAGTCATTTGTGATACACTAAGTGTGAATGATACAAAAAAGAGAAAGAAAATGTATAGAGCAGAATATCAGTTGTGGGTCATTCATCAAGGGTCTATGTGAAGAAGAAATAGAAGATTACAATACATTGGAACTGATCAAGACAACAAGTCTACTCTATAGTTCATCATCAGATATAGTGCATATCTGTTCTTTAGAAGGTTGTAGCCTTCACCATTGAAGCAGTGAGATTTTGGACACTGAGTCCTCACCCCTAACAGGGTTATTTGTAAAAGACTCCTAATAGGTTTAGACCCTTAACTAGGTCACTATACTTATTTCTTTGTAAAGAACAACTCCTAACATGGTTGCAAGGTCTTCTAACAGAGATTACTATAAACAAGTATAGTTCATTGTGGGTGCTAATTCCCACCGAGGTTTTTACCATTTGGTTTCCCCGTAATCAAATTGTGTGTTGTGTACTGTGTTATCTGAATGAGCATTTACTTTATTGTATATACAACAAATAATGTGAGTCTCACTTATTCAATCTACAGTATATATATATATCTATATATATATATATATATATTGTGTGATTAAATATATTACATATATTGAGGTTATATAAGAAAAATTAAAAGCCATATATTTTGATCTAAAATTTAACAAAATATTGTGGTACTAATTCACCCCTCCCCTCTCACTCCCAACTTTCCATAGTCATTCCAACACAAAGCTCAAATGTTGGTTCAAATTGATCAATAAGGTTGACAATGGGCTTGCTACACACATCATCATATTTCACAATAGTAGGAGAATGAACAACATTGGTGGAAGAATGAGGCAAGGAATGGATAGAATCAATGGTATTGGTACAATGGGAAGTAAGGGATTGGTATAAATTTCCATATTTTGGCTGGGAGTGTTAGTAATAACTGAGAGAGGGGGTGAATAAGTGGTCTAAAAAATATTCCAATAATCAACCCAAAAACTTAGTACCACAATATTTAGCCTCTAGTTATCTTCAGTCCTATAAGATGAATGCCTTCAAATACACTTATCAAATTACTACTACTCAGAATACTTTGTTAAACCTTATTCTGTATGTTTACCAAATAGCATTCTATTAACTTACCAAAAGATAGTAAATTATCTAGAGTATACCGATCAATCTAGATTAGCTATGTGAAATGCAAAACACTAAAGTAATGACTCATAAACACATTGACACATGGATTTTAACGTGGAAACCCTGTTAAGGGAAAAACCACTTAGGACCAGTAACCCAAAATTTTCACTCTTCTAAAGTGAGCTCGGTGAAGAGCCAACCCTATTAAAGGTTACAAACACACTGTTAGGTGTGACCTTGTTAGAGGATTTAAAAGTTTAGTCTATCACTTGATATCTGGCATCTCTATGCTACCTTCCTTGATCAAACACTCTCTTGGCCTATCAATAGGTATCTGGAATCTCATGCTATCTTCATGATCAAGATTTTTGATACTCCTTGGGATGTACCTCAATATAGAAAGGATCTTTAAATCCCACTCATTTAAGAGACTTTCTAAATTAATGGTTAAACTAAAATAGCATGATCTGTTCACATATACAACTTATACTTGCAGATTTTTAGATCTATTGTAAGCTCATAAAACTAATCTAATCAATATGTCCTTTTAATACCTTTGTTCCACTTTAGTTCTACTCGGTGATGTTGTGCTTTGTTGCTCAATGTCCACAAAATTTTTTAGCTCTTTCCCTAGCTTGATTGATCAGGACTATATGAAGTTGCTCTTCATCAGTTTCTCTTCAACATCCTCTTTTCCATTCATTCACCCTCCTCAATTCGTAATGAATTAAGTTGTCTATTTATAGACATGATATCATCGTTGTTAGGTTCTTGATTTTCTTGATCTTGGCATGATCCACAATCTTAGCCAATTAGATTTAAAGAAAAACTCTTGGTTTATCTCACATAGATCTTCTTTCCAACTAGATAAAACAACTTTAAATCCTTTACTTATCTCTGGCTTTATCTTGTCGATGAAAACAATGATAACTACTAGTTAAGTCCATATTTAGCTCTGTTAGCTAGATATTTTTTCATTTCTAAAGTCAAGTTAATTTCACTGTTTTAACTCTTTGATAGCTTCGGTCAACACTCCAATTTTCCTTGGTATTCTCCGTTGGTTTACACTATGATTCTGGATGTCGATTATGATTTTGATTCTACTCGTCGGTAATGCTTGTTGGTGTTCTTTCTTGAGCATGAGTGTGATTTGACTTTTGGTGATCTTTTTCCATTGGGTTCCACTAGCCATCGGTGTTTGAAGCCACTTAGTGAATGCTTGTCTTTTATGCATTACTGAAAGCATAATCTTTATCTCTCTAATTCTCTAAAGTCTTTGACACTTTGATTATAACTAATTAGATTATATCAAGTTGACATCAATGAAAATACAATCTATTAACTGATTTAATGTCTTACATGATCTTTCTACATTTCAGTGATCAACTTAACATCTTCAAACATTCAATCAGTTACATGTCATCAATCTCTCTATTTTGAATTGATGGCAACATACTACATTATCATACTATACTATTACTAATACAATATGAAATATAATAGTTTCATTAGGCTTTCCTATTGTAACTATTACAAATGTCTGGCTTTCGGTAAGCTCAGATAGCTTTGATTTGTTTCTAGCAGATTGGTTGTCTTCAATCTTCAATCTCTTCACTAGATAGATGTAGCATCTAATGTCTTTGTTCTGATATGTGCTCTTTCTTGACTATTCCTCTTCTTGATAATCTCTTTTTCCTTTGACAACAATTTATCTCTTATGTATGAGCTCTCTCCCTTTGTTACTTCTCTCCCTGAGATGGATATTTCATATGTAATTAATTTCTCTCCCTTTGAATATTGATTAACTCTTCCTTCTGATTCTTAGGAACTTCACTTCATGGATAATGATATAATATTTTCTAATCAATGAGACAATCTCTCCCAAATCTCTCCCTGATGATAATATGATGATAATGAGAAAATCTCTCCCTTTAACAACAATGCCAAATAAAAAATTATCTATATCATGTTGCATCCCTTTATATAATATATTCCTTGAATTTCCCTATCCATTAGCAATACAATGTCTTTGGTATTCGGTGCATACTTGTACCTTTCTATGTACACATGTATATATTACCATTCATCTCAGTGTCTGCATCAACATGATTGATCTTCAGATTTGGTATAGGATGATGCAACCTCTTAGTCAGCTTATTGACCGATAGACAAGGGTTGGACCCATAGTCCTTGTCTCAGGTACTCAAATGTATCCTTCAGTAATGGCTTGGTGAATATATCATCTAACTTTTCCTTTGATTGAACATATTCCAATATCACCTCCTTTTCTTGCACTTATTCTCTTAGATAGTGATACTTGATAGCAATATGCTTAGTCTTAGCATGCATGACTAGATTCCTAGATATTTTAATTGCACTGGTGTTATCATAATAGATAATTATTGGTTCAAGAATATTTATATTCATACCTTCCAGAAATTGTTTGATCAATGCAATATTTGAGCAATTTGTAGTAGCAGCCACATACTCTGCTTCTACAGTAGACTAAGAGATGCATCCTTGCTTCTTGTTGATCCATGTGACAAGTCTGTCACCCATGAAGAATGATCCTCTAGTTGTGCTCTTTTGGTCATCAATGTTTCCAGTATAATCATCATCTATATAGACTTGTACCTCAAATTTTCCTTCTCTTTTATACCATAATCCATAGTCCTCAGTGTTCTTCAGATATCTCAAAATTATTTTGACAATAGTCATATGTGATTCTTTGGGATTAGTAGAGAATATTGCAACTATTCCAACTGCATGTGCTATATCTAGTTTGGTGTGAACAACATACATTAGTTTTCCAATCATTGATCTATATAAGGTATGATTTACCTCATTGAATTTGTCTTGTTTTGTCAGCTTACATCTGGTAGCCATAAGTGTTCCAACTGGTTTAGAATCTTCCATCTTGAATATCTTCAGCACTTCCTTGATGTATATGGACTACGTGATATATATGTCTGCATATTGTTGAAGAATCTATAGACCAAGAAAAAAATTGATCTCCCCAAACATAGACATTTCAAATTCCTTTCTCATTTCATTTGCAAAGGATTTGCATAATAATTCATTCCGCCAAAAAATGATATCATCAACAAAAAATTTAGCAATCAGAATATTACTACCGGTATCTTCTTTTAAGTATAGATTGATATTTTCACTTGTTCTAAGAAATTTTATGCTAATGAGATAGGATTGAAGTCTTTCATACCAGGCTCTTAGTGCTTATTTCAATCCATACAATGATTTATGTAGTCTACATACCATATTTCTCTTATCTAGATCAACAAGCCCTTCTGGTTGTTCAATGTATACCTCTTCTTCTAGTATTTCATTTAAGAATGCAGATTTGACATCCATCTGGTATACCTTGAATCCTTTAAATGTAGCATAAGAAATTAAGATTATAAATCCTTCTATTCTAGAAATGGGTGCAAAGGTTTCTCCATAATCAATACCTTCTTCTTGTGCATATCCCTTGCATACTAACCCTTCTTTATTTCTTGTGACTTCTCCATTCTCATTCAGCTTGTTT
Organism: Thuja plicata; assembly: GCA_018584345.1. Taxonomy (NCBI): domain Eukaryota; kingdom Viridiplantae; phylum Streptophyta; class Pinopsida; order Cupressales; family Cupressaceae; genus Thuja; species Thuja plicata. Next base: position 1,284,638 of record MU223518.1, on the reverse strand, counting down.
CTAAATATCCATTTGGTACCGATGACATTCTTGTCATCTGGTATTGGTACTAGTGTCCATGTACTATTCTTCTCAATCTGTTCTATTTCTTTATTCATAGCATTGACCCATTCTTCATTCTCAATTGTAGTATTAACAGATTTAGGCTCAAAATCATAAAGAAAACATCTAGTGTTTAGTGAATTACTTCTTGTTCTTGTTGCTGCCTTCTTGTCTCCTATGATTTGATTCTATGGACGATGTCTTCTAACATACTTGGGAAGTTTTGGTTCAGCTCGTTGCACCGTCTTGACCTTCGTTCTGATCTCCATTGTTTAGAACATCATCTTGAAGATTTTTTTGATTTTTGGTAATTGTAGCCTGATGCTTAGGTGCAATGTTCTGTTGCTCAGGAGTGATACACTATTGCTCTAGTAGAGTGTCAGTTTCTATATAAACAAACCTTTTATAGTCCTCTAGTTCTTTTATGCTTTCCTTATCATTCTTTTTTTCAAATTCATCTATTTTCACATTTGCACTTTCAAAGATTTTGTTAGATGACTTGTTAAGACATTTATAAGCCTTGCTTTTGGTTGAGTACCCTATAAAGATACCTTCATCACTTTTGGAGTCAAGCTTTCCATTTATATCATCCTTCAAAATATAACATTAACTACCAAAGATTTTGAAGTAACTTACTTTGGGTGTATGACCATACCAAAGCTCATAGGGTGTCTTCTTTGTGTCCTGCTTCAATTGTACTATGTTTAATGTGTAGATAGAAGTGTTGGAAGTGCAATAATGGGAAAGAAAGATACAAAGAGGGGGGGTGAATAAGATCTTAAAACTTAACCACTTAAAACAAATTGATCCACATTAATACATATATGAATTTAACCTAACATCAGATAGTATCCACAGCATGAAATATATAACTCATAACACAGAATTTTGGTAACATAGAAACCCAAATAGGTAAAACTAGGGTGGGGATGACACCCACAAAATATTCACTACTACATTAATAAAGTGTTCCTGTTAGGGCTACAAGAGTTTGATTACAAAATGCAATCTACCTAGTTAAAGGTCTGTTCGGTTAAGAACTAAGGATCATTACAATCTACCTTGTCAAAGGATTTCAACTTAAGTAAATTAAGCACTCAGCTAAGAGATTTAAAATGGTCTGCTAGAACCACTCTATTAAGAGATTTCACCTGGTACACTTGTTAGAATGTTTCAAGTAGTGATCCTTCATTATGCACTCAGATGTTGATGATAGATTTGCTCTTTCCAATACCTTCTATGATCTCACAATCTGATATGTCTTTACTCTGCTCTTCATTGCTCTATCATTCTTCTTGATCTAAGCTTCTTGTTAAATTAACTCACTGTTCATCTTTCATGAAGAACAACAACCCTTCTCTCTCACACTGTATCTCTCTTTGTGTATTTCTTCTACGGTTAGAAGCAATCTTATGTCTTTATGGATCTAGTAGTGAGATCTAGATAAATGATCAAGATCTATTAATTATGCCCCCAAGGCATTCTGATTTTTTGATTGGCTTCATGCCATACATAGTATAAAACAATTAAATGCATAATTAACTCAGTAGACAAATATTAAATGCGTACATATGTTGGCCCAAATTTGATACAAGTCAGCCTAAACATTTTACATCAAAGTTTGAATCAATCCTGCCATGTATGCAAAAACTGTTCTGCTTGGCACTTAACATCTTTGTCGCTCAACACTTAATATTCTACTCAGCTTAGCATGATGTAACTCACCAACCTAAAATTTTCTCGGCAATGTTGCTTGGCCTTGAATGTTTAGCTCAGCCACAGTGATAACCAACTAAAACTGCCTAAGTAAATGACTAAGTGTTGGTCACTAATCATCAACAAAACTTAGGGATTAACAATCTCCCCCTTTGATATTAGTGGGAAAAACACACTTATCATTTCTTTCAATTTGTTCCATCCAAAATTTTGCCTAAGTACACAATGTAATCCCCCTGGGAATGTACACCATAATACATACAAAATTTTACATAGTATACAGGCCTTCAAAAACAAATTTACATTGATACCTATATTGATCTTCTTACATAGTATCCATGTCAATCCTATCAGATTCCCCCTTGTTTTTGTCACTGATTGCAGGTGGGGTCAAGTTATACTTATCCAAAAACTATTTATAAAGTTGTAAGGTGGATGCAAATGCAGTGTCCCAACTGTCCTTAACAAACTTCATAATATCTAATTTGACTTCTAGCTCGGCAGCTAGACTTACTAAAATTTCTATAGTGGACAGATGCAAATTTCTCTTAACCAATTCTTTCGCAGCTGAAGGTTCTTTTTGAATGATCTCCAAATGAGGTATCAGGTTTGTTTAGATAGTAATCAATTTGGTCCTAATCCAACCATCTTCAGCCTTGAGCTCAACTATCCTCCTTTGTGCATTTGTCAATCTGTTAAAATGTAAGGAGCTAGTGCTAGCATCCATACTCAGTGAACTTCTAGTTGACTTTAAGTCTAATTGCAATTTCTCTATGGCCTATAGATTATCCTTTGTGAAGAATTCAACATCACATAACTTCTTATACAAAGAATAAATATTAGTTGCAACTTCCTCCAAAATTTCTACAAGAGAAGAAAGTTCAACCTACTTTACTGCAATCTCTCCTAAGATTTTTGCCAGTACTTTGTTTTCAAATTTCCTCTTGGACCATTGCAATAACTTCTCATTAGATTCAATGTTGTCATCATTCACCTTTTGCACAATATGAACTAATTGTTCAAGAATAGGAGCTTGAGGATTGTCATCTTCCATGTCAAAATCTTTTACAAATATATCCTTGATCTCATGTAACACCTTCTTTTGCTTCTGCTCTCTTTTCATTTCTTCCTGCCTTTTCTTCCTCTTGAGTAATTCTTGAAGAGTCTCAATCTGTTCATAAGATAAAACATTGGGATCCCATGGTGGAATCATAATAACTTCATCTAATGTGACATTAGGAGTGGGAGACTTCTTCCTCATGATTTTCCTCCTCTTAAGTTCTAGTGAGCTACAACTCGGCTTTGTTTACTCAATACCTTTTCCTATATGAGTAGTAGTCACCATTACTTTTTCCAATTCAGTCAAAATTGCCTGTTGATCAGGTGTACCTCCTATTTTGAGTCCAGTGGGAATAGATGATGCTGAGTGTGGTAAATCAACCAACACTTTCACTGCCTCTTATTCCTTAGGTTCATTGTCAGTATCCCTCATCTCCTCACCACTATCTAAGATTTTTTTTACAACCTCTAAAATAGGTGAATTTTGTGTAATTACTTATTGTTCATCTATTTTATCCTTTTCTACTTCCTTTGGTTCAATTTTATCCTTAAGTTTCTCTTGATTTCTCTCTTCATCTTCCTCTATACTCTTCTCTCCTTCAGTCTCAGTAGCCTTAATAGGTGATTCTATACTTGTGTCTCTTGGCTCATCCTGACCCTCGACATCTAAATTGCTAGAGTCATCAATTGGACTGTCTGTTGTTAGATCAATAGTGTTTATTTTCTCTGTTTGTTCCTTTGGTTTCTATGGTGTAGGGGTGATTCCAATTTCTTTAGCCTTCAGCTGAGATGTTCCTTCATCAATCTTCTTCTTCTTTGGAGCAATCAATCCAAAGATTGCCTTCCAAATCCTAGTACTCTTTTGTACTACACTTTCAGTATCATTTTTCAAAATAGCATAACCTCTTTGTTTAGGTATAAATTTATGCTTATACTCCTTAACAAATTTAGCTCTCTGTTTCTTAGTCAGTTCAGGAATGACTTGAGCTAATGTGCCTTCTTGAATCTGTCTCTCAGTTGTGAGTGCAAATTGCCATTTTCTAGATAGAAACTCATATAAGTCACTCGGCACATTGCTTCCTATTTCTATAGGAGTTAACTTGAAATTGCACATCATATCTAATAGTGCTTCTTAAACTTTGTGCTTATCTTCTAACTTCAATTTCTCATATTTGATAAAATTAAAACCCGATAACGCTACAGAATTTATCAAATTCTCACATACCTCATTAATATCAATTGCTCTCTTGAATGGTGTTATTGGTATGTTGTTGGGTTCATCAATTTCAGTCTTTTCTTCATCACTTTCCAGATCTAGATGTAGTTTCCTTCTAGGTCTCTTTACCTGTAGGCTCAACATAGCCTTTGTTGCAAATTTAGTCTTTGATCTAGAACTACTCTCTCCAACCTTCTTCTTTGCATATACATCATTTGTTTTCACTTCTGGAGATGTAGCAGTAGATTCCCTTGTCCTTGGACAATTGGCAATGGGAGGGGTAACTTTAGCATTTTCTTGACTCGGCTTAGTTACCTTGGCTACTGTTGGTTTTTTTTTATTTTTTCCTTAACAAGAATCTCTTCTTCAGATTCACTAACTTCTACTTCTTCTTCTTCAAATACATCTTCTTCTTGTCTAGTAGATATGCCTAGAGGTGCATCCTTTAGCTCCTCATCACTCGATAATCCAACCATTTTCTTCAGATTTTTCACAATCTTTTTCCTCTTTCTCTCCATGGTTCCTTCCTTAAGATTCATAGATATCTTTTCCTTAGCTTCATCATAATTTCCAAATCTCTTTTCTTTTATATCAATCTCCTCTGCTAGGAGTGTTGTGATAGCTACTAATGTTTCATCAATGTTAACTTCATAGGGAAATGGCTCTAGGCATGATACCCTAGGTATCACAGCCTAAATGTATGTGTAATCTTTGTCAACTAGAAAACATATATCCTCATAGTGATTTTCCACAAGTGAACTAAGAATTCTATACCTCAACCTCATTCTCTTTTTGAATACCACTAAGTAGTTTCCCATAATACTATTGACATTATTGCCTAATCATTGAATGCATTCACTAATATGCACAGTAATAGGTCTATCCTTCTTCCAAACAATATTTCCCAGTGTAGGAAATGACTTCTATACATACAAGAATATGAAAACTAGTAAAGAGCCAAACTTACATGATGAGATTTTATCTTTTCTGATCGATAGTAAGTTCTCAGCTAGTTGTGTCAATTAAAGCTCGGCAAGGTCATATGTGTGATTCTTCTTGACTATCTTCCATGCTTGGTCCATAGCTATGCAGGGAACACTATCCAGTCAGCTCGACTGATAAAAATTATGTGCAATCACTCTCACTCCAAAGTCAAGTTCTAAATCTTCAATTGTAGAGATAGTCATACCTCTATTGTTCTAGACAGCTCCAGTGTTAGCTACTATCTCTTCTTTACTTTGATCTCTCATTGTTCACTTACCACTGATAACAGGATATCTGGTTACTCAATCAATAATATTGTTAGTGATCCTAACTGGTCCATTGTCTAGCCACATATGCATATTATGAACTCAGCTTAGAATGAACTTGATCCATTCATCCTTGAAGTCTGGCAGAAAATATAGGGCACAAGTTAACCCTTTGTCGGCTAAATGCTTGAATTCATCTTTCAGAACTCCATTTTTGCATAAATTGTTGTAGGATTTCCTCAATTCACTATCACCTACTTCACCAATCTTAACCATGTAACAAGATCTAAAATTGTGGATCATAAGTACCTTTGGTGGGAAAGATGAGAGGGCTCCGTTTAGATCACCTAAAATTGCACTTTTGGGAATGACTCAAAAGTTAGGAGGTGCACATGCATCACTTCTTACTAGCTTAATTTGTTTTAGCTCCTCCTCCATTCCTTTGACTGGTGCAGAAGAACTTGCAGCCATAATCTCTGAAATTAGGGTTTAAAAATGAAGAACAGGGTACCTTGGCAAGTAACACTTTGCACTATTCACCTTAGGGTTTTTGATGTCACGCTGATGAGATTTTTGAAATAAACTTTACTAAGATCAATTCTGCAACTTCTTTGATCACTCTGTGAATACTGAAAATCACAAGGTAAAATGAAGAATAAATTGTTCATCCTTATATAGACTTGAAAGTTCAAGGTAGGTAAGCAATAAATATTCTGCCCGTTAGGTTAGTGCAAACTAGTTGTCATTGGCTGACTAACACAACTTGCATAACACTCAACTTACCATACTCGGCCATCACAAAACTTACTTGGCCAACCAACTCGGCACCTATAGTGTATTTAACTCTTCTTAGCACTTGTCACAAACATGTCCTGGTGCATCTCAACATATGCAGATATGGACTTTGGTACATTTACATGTTAGGAACTGATGTAAGATTTGAAATTTAAATGCAGTTCCTTACATACCTCTATTGCTCAGTTAGAGATGGTGTGATCACCTAATCCATTGGATTGGGTGACCTCGGCTTCAGTGGTTTCACTTCTGCTTGACTTTGTTTTCCTTACCCATGTCTGGTTCATCTGCACTCTTATTTCCTCAATAGTAGGAGCAGGTACTCTTGTATTACACTCTCTCTTAGTGTGACCAATCTTCAAACAACTAAAGCAGACTAGGCTTCCATTCATCCAACCCTTAGATTTCCCTCTGAAATGTGTCTTTAAGCAATCTTCAGATGCATGTCCATATTCTTCATAGTAATACCAAATCTGCCTTGTATTATAATCCTAGTTGTAAGTGTAGCCTTTCCTAGGTGCTTTTGTTTGTGTCTTTGATGTCCATTGTTCTTTAGCATTGGATCTACAGTCTTGTGCTTTATGACCATGTTTCTAACACTTGTAACAATAACCATTAAATCTTGGTTTGGGAGGTACATCACTTGCTTCAGCCCAACATTCATGTGCTTTATGTCCAAATTTCTTGCAATTAAAATAGTAACCATTGAACTTAGGTTTAGGATTGGACTTACTTGTCTTGCTTCGGAAAATGTTTGTTGTATGACCTAGTTTTCCATAGTGGTGGCAAACAAGCTTGTTGTGATTTGTCTTTGCATTCCTCCTTTCACCATCCTTAGATAATTCTCCTTTCTCAGTAGATGTTTTTGGTTCAATGTGACCTAATCTAAAAGAATCTCTTGGTCTTCTTGATGCTTCCATTAGATTCTCAAAATGAGTCAAGGCTTCATTAGGTTTATTCAGCCTTTCATTCAGTTCCTTCTCAGATCTCAAATCATCTTTCAATTGATTGTTCTCAGATCTTAGATTCATCATTTCTATATCTTTCCTACTAATCTCCTGATTTGCAAGTAGCAGTTGGTTTTTCATCTCAACCTGACTGATTGTCATCATTTGCACATCATGTGTCCTTTCATCAATTCTAACATTTATCACTCTTTTATCTTCTTCTACCATAGCTTTATCATCTTCATCTTTCTTCTTTTGTTCCACTACTTCACATAGTCTCACTGTCTGCATTTCTTGTTCTCTTTTCAAGTTTCCAACTTCTTCACATAGTACATTGTTCTTTTCTAGTAGATCTGTAATTGTTGCATTGCTCTCAGTAGAATCTCCATTATGAAATAGATTTTTAGTTTCATCTTCCTCATAATGAGTATCAATCATTTGTTTGGCCAAATATTTCCTAGCTGTCAATGATTTCTTCAATTCTTGTCTTGCTATCTCAAGCTGATGTAATGCAAGTTGAATCTTGATCTTCTGATTCTCAATGACTTTACCCAACTTGTAAACCTCCATCTCAAGATTTGTACTCACAAGTTGATTAAAAGCTTTTGTAGGAGAACAAGGCTCTGATACCAATTGTCAAAAGTACAATAATGGGAAAGCAAGATACTGAGTGTGGGGGGTGAATCAGATCTTAAAACTTAACCACTTAAAACAAATTGATCCACATTCATACATATACAAATTTAACCTAACATTAGATAATATCCACAGCATGAAATATATAACTCATAACACAGAGTTTTGGTAACCTAGAAACCCAAATAGGTAAAATTGGGGTGGGGATGACACCCACAAAATCTTCACTACTGCAATAATAAAGTGTGCCTGTTAGAGCTACAAGAGTTTGATTACAAAATGCAATCTACCTGGTTAATGGTCTATTCAATTAAGAACTAAAGATCATTACAATCTAACTTGTCAAAGGATTTCAACTTACAGTAAAGTAATCACTCAGCTAAGAGATTTAAAACGGTCTAATAGAACTATTCTATTAAGAGATTTAACCTAATACACTTGTTAGAATGTTTCAATTAGTGATCCTTCATTATGCACTCAGATGTTGATGACGGATCTGCTCTTTCCAATACCTTTTTTGATCTCACAATCTAATATGTCTTTACTTTTCTCTCACTGCTCTATCATTCTGCTTGATCTAAGCTTCTTCTTAAAATAACTCACTTTTCATCTTTCATGAACAACAACCCTTCTCTTTCGCACTATATCTCTCTCTGTGTATTTCTTCTAGGGTTAAAAGCAATCTTATATGTCTTTACAGATCTAGCAGCAAGATCAAGATCTATTATTTATGCCCCCAAGGCATTCTAATTTTCTGATTGGCTTCATGCCATGCATAGAATAAAAAAATTAAATGTGTAATTAACTCAATAGACAAATATTAAATTCCTACACATGTCGGCCCAAATTTCATACAAGCTGGCCTAAACATTTTACATCAAAGTTTGAATCAATCTTGACATGTATGCAAAAATTATTCTGCTCGGCACTTAACATCTTTTTCGCTCGGCACTTAATATTCTACTCAGCTCGGCATGATGTAACTCGGCAACCTAAAACTTCCTCAGCAATGTTGCTCAACCTTGAATGTTTAGCTCGGCCACAATGATAACTAACTAAAATTGCCTAGGTAAATGACTAAGCATTGGTCACTAATCATCAACAAAACTTAGGGATTAACAAGCAGTACTAAAAGCTTCCCTCCAAAAAGTTTGAGTGATGCTCTTCTCAATCATCAATGTTCTTGCACAGTCAATAATTGATCTATTTCTTATTTCAGCAATACCATTTTTTATGGTGTTTTTGGTGTAGAAACCTATCTTTTAATTCTATGCTCATTGCAATAGTTAGTGAATTCTTCTGAAGTAAATTCCCCTCCTCTATCTAACCTTAAGCATTGCAATTTCTTTTCACTTTGTTTTTCTACCATAGCCTTATACCATTTAAACATCTTAAATGCTTCTAATTTATCTTTTAAGAACATGACTGTCATCATTATAGAATAATCATCAACACAGAGAATAAAATACCTATCACCACGGTAGCTCTTTCTCCTCATGGGTCCACGTAGATCTGTATGGACTGATTCTAGAATTACATTAGATGTATGGGTTTTACTCTTGAAACTATATTTCTTCATCTTACCTTTTTGAAAATTCTTGCACATGATATGCTCAGGCTTAGTCATGCTCGGTAAGCCTCTGACATTCCTTTTGTTTCTTATCTTTATCATGTTGTCAAAATTCACATGACACAATATTTTATGCCACAACCATATGTCTTTGTTTCTAGCCATTAAATAAGTGGTGTTAGTGTCATCAAGATAGAAAAGGTTACCTTTTGTGTGCTCACCAGTTCCGATCAACCTTCCTGTATCATTGAAGATATTTTCCTTCTTATTTTCAAATGCCACTTGGTGACCTATATTATTTAGTTGTGAAACACTTAACAGATTATAATTTAGTCCTTTTACCCAGTAAGCATTTGCACATTTTAGTAGGTTATTCAACATTATAGTTCCTTTACCTTCAACTGGACAAGGTATATCATTTCCCATTCTTACTGAACCACCATTATAGTATTAAAAAGTCTCAAACTTTTGTTTATCACCAGTCATATGGTGAGTGCAGCCACTATCTATGATCCAGACATCATTCTTACTAACTTTAGATATGACTATAGTTGCTACATACCTTTCTTCTTCTTTGTCTGAATCATCCTTCATGGCTATAAATACCATCTCAATGTCTTCTTCTAATTCAGTGTTAGTATCATCAGCTCTGTTCTCAACTAGGTAACAATCCTTCTTCCCTTTGTCCTTGTAGTCTTGGGTGTCTCTTTTGTCAGATTTTCAAGTTCTTTGGTAATATTTGTTATCACCTGTATCAAACTTATTCCCATATGATCTGTCATTTCCTCTGTCATCTTTTCTTCTATTTAGACATCTTGCAGCAAAGTTTCCAACCTCTTTACAATTGAAACATACAAGTGGTAATTTACCTTTGTATCTACCTTTTCCTCTCTGCAATCTCCTTGTCATTAGTTCTTCAATCTCATCAAGTCCTTGATCCTCATTATCACTTTCACTATCATTTCTAATAGCATGTCTATGACTTGAATTACTTATCTTTAAAGAAGATTTGAATGCAGATTCTATAGATGGTAAGACACTATTATCAAAGTTATTCATCTCAAATGAAATCAGTCTACCAATCAGACTATCTAGAGTAACTGTATTGTTTGCAACTACTCTCATTTCTTGAATATCAGAAACTCTAATAGCATATATAGGTAGTAAGGTTCTTAAGATTTTACTTACCATTGTTTCCTCTTCAAGTACACCTCCAACTCCTTAGATAGCATTGACTACCTCTTTGATTCTGCAGCTATACTGGGTGATATTTTCTCCTTCTTTCATCCTTAGGTCATCAAACCCCCTCTTAGGCTTTCTAACTTTTCTCTTAGTAAATTAGCATCTCCTCCATGTACAAGCTTCAACTTATCCCACATTTTCTTTACAGAGGTGCAGGTTTTAACATCTTCAAACTCAGCATTGGAGAGTGATGAGGCAAGTTCTATCATCATGCAGCTATGCTCATACTTTACTCTTAATTTCTTAAGAGTGTGAGGTCCTATAGGAAACACATATTCAATATCAAGGTATTGAGTAACATTATTTCCAATACCTTATAGGTGGATTCTTATTCTTCTTTTCCATGATGCAAAGTTGTCTTTATTCAACTTGGGCACATCTTTTTTTTTCATGTTGTGATCTTTTTCTTGAGTTTTTAAACTCCCTTTCTAAACACACAAGCTCTGATACTAATTGTTAGTAATAACTGAGAGGGGGGGTTAATCAGTGGCCTCAAAAATATTCCAATAATCAATGCAAAAACTTAGTACCACAATATTAAGCCTCTAGTTATCTTCAGTCCTATAAGTTGAATGCCTTCAAATAAACTTATCAAATTACTATTGCTCAGAATTCTTTGTTAAACCTTATTTTATATGTTTACCAAATAGCAGTCTATAAATTTACCAAAAGATAGTAAATTATCTAGAGTATACCGATCAATCCAAATTAGCTATGTGAAATGCAAAACACTAAAGTAATAACTCATAAACATATTGACACATGGATTTTAATGTGGAAACCCTGTAAAGGGAAAAACTAGTTGGGAACCCAAAATTTTCACTCTTCTGAAGTGAGCTCGGTGAAGATCCAACCCTGTTAAAGGTTACAAACACACTATTAGGTGTCACCTTGTTAGAGGATTTAAAAGTTTAGTCTATCACTTGATATCTGGCATCTTTATGCTACCTTCCTTGATCAAACACTCTCTTAGCCTATCAATACGTATCTGGCATCTCATGCTATCTTTATGATCAAAATTTTTGATACTCCTTGGGATGTATCTCAATATAGAAAGGATCTTTAAATCCCAATTGGTTAAGATACTTTCTAAATTAATGGTTAAACGGAAATAGTATGATTTGTTCACATATACAACTTATACTTGCAGATTTTCAGATCTATTGTAAGCTCATAAAATGAATTTGATCAATATGTCCTTTTAATACCTTTTCTCCACTTTAGTTTTTCTTGGTGATGTTGTGCTCCATTTCTCAATGTCCACAAAAAAATTTACCTCTTTCCTTAGCTTGATTGATCAGGACCGTATGAAGTTTCTCTTCATCAGTTTCTCTTCAGCATCCTCTTTTTTATTCATTCACCCTCCTCAATTCATAATGAATTAAGTTGTCTCTTTATAGACATGATATCACCATTGTTATGTTCTTGATTTTCTTGATCTTGGTGTGATCCACAATCTTAGCCAATTAGATTTAAAGCAAAACTCCTATTTTATCTTGCCGAGGTCTTCTTGCCAAATGGAAAAAACAACTTTAAATCCTTTACTTATCTCTGGCTTTATCTTGTCGATGAAAACAATGATAACTACCAGTTAAGTCCATATTTAGCTCTATGAGCTAAATATTTTGTCGTTTCTCAACTCAAGTTAATTTTGATGTTTTACCTCTTTGATAGCTTCAGTCAACACTCCAGTTTTCCTTGGGTTTCTCCATTGGTTTACACTATGGTTCTGGTCATCGTTTATGCTTTTGATTATGCTCATCAGCAATGCTCATTGGTGTTCTTGCTTGGGCATCACTGTGACTTGACTTTCGATGATCTTTATTTGTCAGGTTCCACTAGCCGTCAATGTTTGAAGTCACTTAGTGAATGCTTGTATTTTATGCATTACTAAAATCATAATCTTTATCTCTCTAATTCTATGAATTCTTTTACACTTTGATTATAATCAATTAGATTATATCAAGTTGAAATAAATCAAAATACAACCCATTAACTAAGTTAATGTCTTTTATTATCTTTCTGCATTTCGGTGATCAACATAACATCTTCAAACATTCAATCAGTTACATGTCATCAGGGAGGGGTAGAAATTTTTTTCCTTGATCATTAAAACCCTAAAACATTATAGCATTAGAATCAAAAGGTCTTGGATAATAAATTACAAATGGAAACATTTCTCAATATCATGACTAGGTTGATGACGGTATTGACAAGATTTTTTGGGATCAACATTTTTGAGGAATGTTTTGAAGGATCAATTGGTTTAATGTGATATAGGAGAAACTTGGGTTCTTGGCAATCTTATATCAACCAAAAACATTTGTTTTCCTATTTTCCTATTTGATCAGTCCAGCATTTCTTTATGCGATCATTCTATGCTTACTTGTTATGGATATGTTCCTTTTGGTGTGTTCGTGATTTTTTTATTTTCATCCTCCTTGAATCACACATCATTTGGATACTTTGCATTCAAGATCTTTTCAAATTCTTGGTGAGATTGTCTTGTTCTTCATTTTCTAGCCATTCTTCACATTTTTCCGATCACGCAATGGTTTTGTCGATCAACAAAGCTTAAAAACTCATTTATTGATGATTTCATGTGTTTGGCCAACCTATTTGAGGGATCCCATTTCATGTTCCACTCTTTGGATAAAGATCCTTATGATTTTGGGTCCTAACCTATCTGTGTAATATGTTTTCTTTTTATTGGAAGATGTAATCTTTCTAAGCTGACCTAATGGTTGTGAAGGTCTTATATATTCATGAAATTTTTTTCATAGGAACATAGGAGAGATATAGAACAAAATAGTGGCTTATCATTTGTATAATGTTGATCAATAGATTAGACAGACGAAAGTTTCTATAGAATTAATATGTAGTTGTTATTGATCACAGATGGTATAAAAGATAGGCTACAAAAGTTTCTAATCAAGCCTATAAGCCTAGAATGTCACACTATTTTATTTGTCCTTTTAACTGATCATGTGATAATAAGAAGGTTGATCTTGCATTCATTTCCTCTTTTTTCCTTTTTCTTATGTTGTGTGACTCTTGTTGTAAGGATTGTTTGAACTCATTGAGTTCCCACTGTCTTTGGTTGCATCACGTGGTATTAGAGAAAGGTTTTTAAACCTAGGGTTTTTTTATGGGCTGTCAGAAGAGAGGATTCAAACTATATTTTCTAAAGATTGTGTAGATGGATAGGAGGAATGCTAGAGGTGGAGCATGGAATGTAGATCCACCTATCTTGGATTTGTTGAGACAAATATTTGCTAGATTGCAAGTGGTGGAAACTTCTTAGAGGAGAGGAAAAAATATATAAGATGCAATTAATGAAGAAGGAGATGAACATAGTCAAGCAGGGGGGACAGAACAATGAGGCACCTCTAGATTTGAATCAGGAAGAAGAAAGGTTCATCAGAGATTTGACTAATGTGAATAAGAGACCTTGTTTCAATCCACCTAATTATTATGGTAGTATAGATTCTAATGAATTGGTAGATTGGATCACAGAGATGGAAAAGTACTTTGAAATTGAAGGTATTAGTGAGGATAAGAAGGTAAAATATTCTTGTACCAAGTTGAAAGGGCATGCATCCTTATGGTGGGAACATTTACAAACAAATCGATAAAGAAGGGGTAAAGATAAGATCAAATCTTGGGATAGAATGGTGAATAAATTAAAGGCTAATTTTTCATTGAGAATTATCTAGTAAGCCTATTTTGGAAATTAAAGAACTTCAAGCAGAGAGACTTAAGTGTTAAGAGTTACACTAAGGATTTTTGTAAATAGAACATTAGATTAGGACATATAGATGAAAAAGCTCAACAATTTTCTCGCTACCTTAATGGTTTGAGGGTGTAAATACAAGATGAAATCATTCTGATACAAATTAGGAGTGTGGAGGAAGCTTACAAGTGGGCTTTGAAGGATGAAGAAAAGTTGAATTGAAAGCATGAACAACAGAAAAGAGGTAGAGGAGGAAGATTTCTAAGAGGACAATCTAGTATAAATGATAGAGGAGGTCGATCTTCTACAGATCGGGGTAGAAATGAGTTAGAAGCTAAGGATAATGATCACTAAAGGAGGAATGATAGGAATTCCTATCGCAATGAAGGACAAAGAAGTGGTGAAAAGAGGAAGTTTAGTGGCACTTTTTTTTAAGTGTGGTGAATCAAGGCACCAAGCCTTTGAATGAAAACAAAGTAATTATAAGAAGAAGGAAAAGGGTAATAGGTGAATAACATTTGCAGATGAGGAATCCACTAGGTCAGTAAAAATTAATCTAGCAAAGGATGGAGTGATCTTGATGACTTAGAGAATCTTATATCATAGAGAACAAGATAAGGAGCCTTTATAGAGGAAGTATTTGTTTTGAACCAAATGCAAGGTGCAAGAAAATGTGTGATATTTTGTCATAGATAGTGGTAGTTCTGATAATATTTATTTGAAGGAGTTGGTTGAAAAATTGATTTTGCAAAGGTTGAAGCACCTGAAACCCTATTAGATTGTGTGGATACAAGATGAACACAATGTACTGGTAAGTAAGCAATGCCTAGTTAAATTCAAGATTGGGAAGTATTATGATGAATTTTTGTGTGATATTATGCCTATGGATATGTGTCATATATTTTTGGGTAGACCATGGAAATATTATAGACAAGATATACATGATGGTAGGAAGAATGTGTACATTTGTTTTGCTAATGGAATGAAGCAAAATTTGTTTCCTTTAGAGGAACCTCTTAAGAGTGAAGTGTGTACTAGTGCAAGAATTTGTTTAGTGGATGGTAGGAATTTTTTAGATGGAATGCGGCATGATAATGTGTGTTTTTATTTAGTACCTAATAAGTCTAAGGAGATTTTCATGGAGGAGGAATATCCTAACGAAGTCACTAGATTGTTGAATGACTATGCAGTCATCATATCAGATAATATCCTAGATGGGTTACCACCTGTGAGGAGTATTAGTCATTGTATGGATTTGATACTAGGGGCTAGTTTGCCTAATAAAGAATCATATTGGATGACACCAACAGAGAACAAAGAACTCAATAGAAAAGTACAAGATTTTTTACATGTTAGACAAGTATTATGAAGGTTAAGGGAAGAGAAGTTACTAATCAATCTTAAGAAATGTACTTTTATGAAGGAGGAATTGGTGTATTTGGGGTTTATAATATTTGTAGAAGGGTTGAAGATGGATCCTAAGAAAATGAAAGCCATTTTTGAGTGGCCTAAACCAAATAATGTTGGAGAGGTAAGGTCATTTCATGGGTTAGCTAGTTTTCACCGAAAGTTCATTAGAAACTTTAGTTCAATTTGTGGACCGATGATTGAAACCATGAGGGGAGATAGAAAGGAATTCAACTAGAAACATGGATCAAAAAAAGTTTTGAATTTCTAAAGAAAAAGGTGACAAATAATTCAATGTTAGATTTACCTAATTTCAATAAGGTATTTCAAGTAGATTGTGACACTAGTGGAAATGCAATTGGAGTTGTTTTAAGTCAAGAAGGAAAAAAAATCCTTACTTCAGTAAGAATTTGAATGATTATAAGAGAAGGTATTCAGTATATGATCAAGGATTTTATGCCATAATTCAAGCTTTGAAGAACTAGCTATTTTAGTTTTTTCCTAAGGAATTTGTTCTTTATACTGATCATCAAGCATTGAAGTACTTGAATAGTCAAGGTAAGTTAAATTAGAGGTATATGCGATGAGTTGAGTTCCTTAAAATATATACATTTATGTTGAAACATAAGAGTGGTGTGTCAAATAGAGTTACTTATGCCTTGAGCAGGAGAAGGAATTCACTAACAAAAATGAAGATTAAAGTGTTGGGATTTGATGAATGGAATGTATTATATGGGAATAATCTAGACTTCATTGAAGCTTGGAAAGCTTGCAGATAACCTATTGTTGTAGAAAAAAGTAAGTGGTTAGATTATCTTATTCAAGATGGAATGTTATTCAGAGGTAGTCAGTTGTGCATACCTAAAATTTCTATGAGGGATAATATCATTAAGGAGAAACATAGTGGAGGATTGGTAGGACTTTTTGGAATTGATAAGGTAGTAGCTTTGGTGAGTGAAAAATGATTTTGGTCACAAGTTCAGAAGGATGTAAGGAATTGTGTTCATAATGGTAAAGTGTGTCAATTTGCAAAAGGTAGTATTTAGAATGTGGTATTGTATACATCATTGATAGTACCGGTCACACCTTGGGAAGAAGTTAGCATGGATTTTTTGATTGGATTTCCAAAGACTTGAAAAGGATATGAATCATTTTTTGTGGTTATGGATAGATTTTATAATATGAAACATTTCATTCCTTGTAAGGAAACTACATATGCAATACATGTAGCTATTTATTTTTCAAAGAGATTGTGAGGTTACATGGATTACCTAAAAGAATTGTTTCAGACATGGATAGTAGGTTTGTTGGCTATTTTTGGAGAGAACTTTGGAAGAAGATGAATGTTGAATTGAAATACAGTTCTACTATTCATCCACAAAATGATGGACAAATAGGATTTGTGAACATGAGTTTAGGAAATTCGCAAAGATGTTTGGTCAGAGACAACTGACAAAATTGGGATTTAGTTTTACCTCAACGAGATTTTGCATATAACATTTCACTAAATAGGAGCACACGAAAAACACCATTTGAAATAGTTACTAGTTTTAATCCTAAAGTAGTGGTAGAATTAAGAGATATTATTCATGATGTTAAGAAGAGTGCTGAAGGAGAATATTTTGCAGAGGTTTGCATGAAGGAGTTAGATATCATTTGTAGAAAATGAACCAAGACTATAAGAGGAGAGATGATGTTAAGTGAAGGCATAAGGAATTATAGGTAGGTGAAGAAGTAATGGCATACTTATAGAAGGGTAGATTTCCTGTTACAACTTATAATAAGAGGAGAGATGATGTGAAGTGAAGGCATAAGGAATTATAGGTAGGTGAAGAAGTAATGGAATACTTATAAAAGGGTAGATTTCCTATTGGAACTTATAATAAGATGAGGATGAAGAAATTTGGACCTTGTAAGATCTTGAGAAGATTTGATTCAGGGAATTCTTATAAAGTTACATTATCAGAGACATGGATATATCACCTATATTCAGTGTTTTTGATTTGTATGAGTATCATGAGTTAAAATTTGAGATCAATGATGGATCATATGTGGAGAAATAATATCCTAAGAATTAGATGGTTCATCTAGAGTGGATTTTGGATAGCAAAATTGGTAGAAGTACAAGAGGTAGGTAGTACATGGAGTATCTTGTCAAATGGAAAGAAAGATCCATGGAAGATTCTTCATTGATTTTTCAGACTATGGTTGACCATTTTGGTTTTCCATTGACCCCAAAAAACTAAGAGGTTCACTTTAAAAATAACTTGGGGTGTCTAATGCAGGAGAATCTTGGGCTCTTAGCAATATTTAATCAAACAAAAATATTTGTTTTCTTATTTTCTTGTTTGATTAGTTTGGCATTTCTTTCTGCAATCATTTGGTGCTTAATTTATATGGTTGCAATCCTTTTACCATGTTCATGGATTTTTTATTGTCATCCTCCTTGGATCACACACCATTTGGATACTTCCCATTTGATATCTTCCAATTTCTTGGTGAGACTGTATGTTTCTTCCTTTTTGGTCAGCCTTTGTATTTTTCGATCATGTGATGGTTTTCTCGACCGGCCAAGCTTAACAACTCATTTCTTGATGATGTCACATTTGTGGCTGACCTATTTGAGGGATCTTATTTCATGTCACACTCTTTGGATAAAGATCCTTATGATTTTGGGTCCTGACCTATCTATGTAATATGTTTTATTTTCATTGGGAGATGTAATCTTTTTGGGCCGACCTAATAGTTGCAAAGGCCTTATATATTCATGTAGTTGTTGATATAGATCCAAGTGGATAACCCTTCCAAGAAACTCTGAGTATTATTCCCTATTAAATCATCCAACTTCTCCTCCACTAGACTCCACATCTTAAGTCTGCACATCTCCAACTGAGCCATCAATGCATGTTTGATCTGATGTTGAGACTATCCCCAATTCATGAACACTTCTCTTCCCTTCAAAGACCTATCCACTAGGATCACTCTAAATGGATCCACTAATCCTTAACAAAAAATTAATCTTCTAAATTTCCCTCTAAAATCCTTAATGTAA
Source organism: Thuja plicata (assembly GCA_018584345.1). Classification (NCBI taxonomy): domain Eukaryota; kingdom Viridiplantae; phylum Streptophyta; class Pinopsida; order Cupressales; family Cupressaceae; genus Thuja; species Thuja plicata. The sequence goes on along the minus strand of MU223518.1, from coordinate 1,265,973 downwards.
TCTCAAAATAAAACTACTATGTATCCCCACACTTGAATGCAAAAACTCAAACTTGTTGTCCACTATGACAGTCAACTCTCCTTACTGAATAGTCACTACAACCAACCATTTCAATGTGTCCCCACACCCCTAAATGAAATGAGACACCATATAAATCTTCCTATAATTTTTATTAGCTTGTCCACACACCCACCATATTAATTTTATCCCTTAAAATCAACTTCTATGAAAAAAAAAACAAGTTACCAAGTCATTGTCCTACCTGTGACAATCTTCACAAAGTCTAAAATTTTAATGGTCTGACCTATCCTTGGGAACCCTGCCTTCTCCAATATCTTATACATGAAGGGGAATATCCCTCCAATACTTATTTTTTCCTCCAAGATGCTAACTCTTTTTTCTTTGGTGTACAATCCTTCAATCCTCAAGACTGTGACAGTCAATATGTTGTTTCCTATGACTGTCTAGTCACTTCTCTACCCTCAAGCATGTACTCCAAGCTGCATGGTCCTCTAACACTCCCAAGAAATTTATTATACACTCCCTCCTCATAAATTCCCAAATTATATGGTTTTATACACGTGCAAACTAAATTAAATCACATCTTTTGTCTCTTGAGTTACCCTAAATTGAAGTTTTGGCAATTTTCACTAAAATACAAATATATTTTGCAAAAATCAATAAAAACACATGAAACAAACTCCAAAACTAATTTAATTCATTCCACTACCATCCCCAATCAACACTTTAACACAAATATATCTTTAACACTATTTAAAACACGAAACAACATGACTATTACAGAGAAAAGCTAGTGAAATGCAATGAACACATAGAGTTTATTGATTCAAACTTTAAAAACTCAATCCCTTCAACCATTCCACGCTTCCTTTTTCTTTTACCAAGTAAATATACCTCCAAAATACCAACCAACCACTTCTAAATTCCTTCCAAACTGAATACAATCAGTTGGAAGCGACTGGTCCTTAGCAATTATGAAGGTTTTTAAAATGATTTCAAGTTGACAACTAAGTTGTCAACTCAAGAACCATACATCTAATGACTTCATATACTTGTAAATTTTTGATAAATAACTTCAAAACATTAAACAAAACCTTTAATAATACTCCTAAGACTAATAACTCTTATTAGACCTTATATCCTATGATCTTTCTTATTAGCCCTTAAGGCTTTGTGGCTAATTAATTAGACACCATTATGCCCTAATGCCCTTATTAAATTTCTTATTATGACTATTCATGTCATATTACATTATTTTTATTCCATAAAACCTACTAAATAATACTAATCCCCTTTCCTATTACATAATGACCCTTATAGGGTTATTTTCCTTATCATGGCAAATTTACATGTTAGGACTCCATTACATTTCATAGGCACTAATGGCCCAAATTAAAATTGTTTTGAGACCTTTTAGGTCCTTTTAGTATTCATAGGTCTTCAAATCCTTTTGGATCTCTAGCAGGATCATTAAGTGGCCCCTATATCCATAGGATCATGAAGTGACCCTAGTTGCCAAGGTGCTCATGCACCATACTCCCCCACTTTGAAAATGTTCTAAGTCCTCTTGGAAGTGCATGCAAACAAAACATGTTACGAAAAGGGGAAAAAAAATCATGTTGACTCTTGGTTTGAAGAGATCATCATGGTTTATCCATTGCACCCTTGCATGGTGTTGTCCTTCATTTCTTTCCTTCATCTTTACCTTGGGTTTTCCCTTTCTTGGAAATGTACCTCCTCCTTGTACTTTTTTTCTTGTTAGCAGTCATCTCATCATGCTTGTCATCATTAGGATTTATCCACACAATTGCAACCCAAATGCCCTCATTACATAATGGCATATCTCCATCTTCCCAACCACTTTGTACCACAACTTAGGAGCCTTCTTCTAACTCACAAACTAATCTTAATCCTTAGTCCCTTTTGAGACCACTGCTTCCTTCAAAGAATCTTCATGTAATTCCTCTTGGAACTCAACCACTTCCTCTTCCATATCTAAGGCTTCATCATGAGCCTCTTCACTATCCACTACCATCAAGGTACCCTGCTCCATAGTAGCTCCAAAAGGACATAGCATTTTCCTAATTTGAACCATCTCATAATCTTCATAACTTGATTATCTTCTTATCCAATCAACATCTACCTCTGAAGCTTCTTTTCCATTACCATCAATAACCCTTTCATCATTAGGCTCTTCATATTTTTTCTTTCTCTAGGAGTTCTGCAATATTTTTTATTATTTATTCATTCTCCTCTAATGCTTTATCAAATATTATTATCATATCTTTTTCTTTATTCCTTGCTTCTTCTTCTTCTTCTTCTTCTTCTTCTTTCGATAACTCTTTCAGAAACTTGATCAACTCTCTTTCTGATCTTATGTAAGCCATCGTAGGTCTGTCTGGTCTCTCCTCCCAGACCTTTCTCTCTGTCTAATAGAACTTTATGAAGATCCAGGTGGATAACACTTACAAGACACTCTAATTGGTCATCTCTCGTCCATCATCAAAATTCTCCTCCACTAGACTCCACATCTTAATTCTTCACATCTCCAACTGAACCATCAATGCATGTTTGATTTGATGTTGTGATTGTCCCCAATTCATGAACACTTATCTTCCCTTCAAAGACCTATCCACTAGGATCACTCTTAATGGATCCAATAATATTTGAAAAAAATATTACTCTTCTACATGTACCCCTATAATCCTTAATGTCTTTTCCAAATAAAACTACTACGCATCTGCACACTTGAATGCAAAAACTCAAACTTGTTGTCCACTATGATAGTCAACTCTCCTTATTAAACAATCACGACAACCAACTATTTAAATGTGTCCCCACACCCCTAAATGAAATGATACACCATATAAATATTCCTAGACTCCTTAGTCTCTTTTCCACACACCCACCATATTCATTTGATCACTTAAAATCCACTTCTAAGAAAAACAAAACAAGTTACCAAGTCACTATCCTACCTATGACAGTCTTCACAAACTATCAACTTTTAATGGTCTAACCCCATCCTTGGGAACCCTCCCTTCCCCAATATATTTTAAATTAATTTTAATCTCCCTAAAACACTTATCTATGCCTCCAAGACCCTAACTTTTGGTTCTTTAGTGGATAAGCCTTCAATCCTCAAGCTTGTGACAGTCAATATATTGTTTCTTGTGACTATCCAGTCACTTCTCTACCATCAAGCACACACTCTAGGTTGCATGGTCCTCTGTCACTCCCAAGATAGTTATTATGCACTCCCTCCTCATTAGTTCCCAAATTATAGGGTTTGATACAAGTGAAAACTAAGGGAAATCACATCTTTTGTCTGTTCGGTTACCCTAAATTAGGGTTTTGGTAGTTTTCACTAAAATACAAATATCTTTTGCAAAACTCAATAAAAACACATGCCACAAACTCCAAAATGAATTTATTTAATTAAAATACCATCTAAAATAAACACTTTAACACAAATATATCTTTAACACTATTTAAAACATGAAACAACAAGACTATTGTAGAGAAAAGCCAGTGAAATGCAGTGAACATATAGTTTTTATTGATTCAAACCTTACAAACTCAATCCCTTAGAACATGCCATGTTTTGTCTAGCTTTTACCATGTAAATATACCTTCAAAAGACCTAAAACTTGTCTTATGTCGAATGTGACCTCTCAATTCAACAAAAAACCCAACATAGTCCTTATTCAATCAATGGATTTGCAAAGACAAACATGAATTGTTTTCTCTACAAAGTGATTGAGAGGACCTGTTGCCTCCTAATTAGGAGTGATTGCTGTAGTGTACCCTCAGAACGAGAGCTAACAACCTGAACATCTCTAATATGGAGGATTTCATAGTGTGAGTGTGTGAAGGATAGCCATCAAATGTGAGAAATCTGCATCTAAATATGATAAAAAAATACTGCTATTCTATGAATTGAACATGATTTAAGCTATGGAATTGGAATACTTCTAATCCAAAGAATGCTTGAAATCTAGAAGTGAATGCATTTTTAAGCTAGCATTTGGTTAGCAAAATGAATTTGAAAAGCTTTTAAAGCATAGATGAAATTGTTAGCACTTACAAATAACTCATAAATCAAAGCTAACAATATTCAATTCCAAAATGAAATTATATTAATTATGCTAGAAATGTAAACTAAAAGCATGAAATTTAAACTAAAATTGACTATAGTAATTGTGCTCAAAAACAAGCATCTCTCAATGAAGAAAAGAGGTCTCATTTATAGAAAATCGAAGAGAGAGGACGAAGAGTTTCTTGAAAAGAAACGTTTGTCTCTTCATTCTCCATTTGAGACAAATAAGCAAGGTTAATTAAAATA